>PVKU01008106.1:0-22160 GCA_004027475.1 Anoura caudifer | reverse complement strand
CCTCCATGTGATCTCCATTTCTGTGTTTCTGCTCCTGTTGTAGTGGTTTGCTTAGTTGGCTTTTGTTTTAGATGTGGTTGTTAATACCTGTGAGTTTGCTGTCTTTTTACTGTCATATTTTTATCTTCCTTTTCTTAGATAAGTCCCTTTAACATTTCATAGAATAAGGGCTTGGTCAGGATGAACTCCTTGAACTTGACCTTACCTGAGAAGCACTTTATCTGCCCTTCCATTCTAAATGACAGCTTTGCTGGATAGAGCAATCTTGGATGTAGGCCTTTGATTTTCATGACTTGGAATACCTCTTTCCAGCCTCTTCTTGCCTATAAGGTCTCTTTTGAGAAATCCGCTGACAGTCTGATGGGAACTCCTTTGTAGGTGACTGTCCCCTTGTCCCTTGCTGCTTCTGGAATTCTCTCCTTCATTTTAATCTTGGCTAATGTAATTATAATGTGCCTTGGTGTGTTCCTCCTCGGGCCCAACTTCTTTGGGACTCTCTGAGCTTCCTGGACTTCCTGGAAGACTATTTCCTTTGCCAGATTGGGGAAGTTCTCCTTTATTATTTGTTCAAATAAGTTTTCCACTGGTTGCTCTTCTTCTTCCCCTTCTGGTACTCCTATAATTTGGATGTTGGGACCTTTAAAGATGTCCTGGAGGTTCCTAAGCTTCTCCTTATTTTTTTGAATTCTTGTTTCTTCCTTGTTTTTTGTTTGGTTGTTTCTTTCTTCCTTCTGGTCCAGTCCATTGATTTGAGTCCCAGTTTTCCTCCCATCTCTGTTGGTTCCCCATGCATCTTTCTTCATTTCACTTATTGTAGCCTTCATTTTTTCATCTAATTTGTGAGCAAAGTCAACCAGTTCTGTAAGCATCCTGATCACCAGGGTTTTGAATTGTGCATCTGATAGGTTGGCAATCTCTTCATCGCTTAGATAAATTGGCTCTGGGGCTTTGATTTGTTCTCCGGTTTTAGCCATTTTCATTTCTGGGTTTTTTTTTTTTTTTGTTTGTTTTGTCTAGTCGCGGCTGTTACGTAGTGAGGGGTGGAGCCTCAGGTGTTCCCCACGACGGGACAGCCCAGTCGCTGGGTAGTGACACTGTATGTGGGGGCGGGGTCCGAAAGGAGATAATGGCGCTTGCTTTACTCACTCTCAGATTCCAGTCCGTTCCACCTCTTCCCCTTTGCCTGGATCATCTGCGCGTGAATGTGGGACCACCCGGTCAGCCAGCTGCCTTGTGCGGCCTCACTGGTTCTGCACAGTTGCCACCCCGAGTCCAGGGTCTGCTAGTTACCGACTGTGCACCTGGGGGCTGCCAGCCGCTGCTGCCTGCGTGCCCGTCCACACCTCCACTTTTTCCTGCCGCGACTGCACCCCTCTTACCGGTCTGGATGAATCGTTGTTGGACTTCCAAACAGTTCAATTTTCTGTGAGTTCTGGTTGTTTTCTTGTTTCTAAATCTTTGTTGTCCTTAATTTTGGTTGTGAGAAGAGGCACAGTGCGTCTGCCTACGCCTTCATCTTGGCCGGAAGTCCCCCTTACCTATTTTTTAATCATCATTCATTATGGCATCTCAACTCTCACCTGAGACAACTACCTTGTTGCCTGAAGTATTCCCTTTAGTAGAGGCATTTGTTAAAATGTGAAATGTTTCTGTATTTGAAAACCTTGTGCTCTACAAAATTGTACACTGAAAATAGAAGGCTTGTGGGAAAAAGAGAGTGATTGATTTTGAGAGAGAGCAAAACATCCATTTGTTGTTCCATTTCTTTATGCATTCATTGCTTTATTCTTGTAGGTACCCTGACTGGGGATCAAACCCATAACCTTGGCATATCAGGATGATGCACTAACCAACTGGGCTACCTGGCCAGGGCCTCAATTCAATTTGCATTCACTTTTACTGCTTGATGATGCAAAGCATTAATGTGCCAGGAAAAATTTGCAAAAATGCAAATTGCATATTACATTGATACAATTTCCTACTTACCATTGCAAATGAGTTAATTCATGACACAGAAACACCTTGTGGCCGAGTATGCCATATTTCTTATTAGGATCTGTTGGCAGTCAATTTTGTTTTACTTGTGTGTAATTTTTATTTTCATTTTTAAAAGATAGTTTTTCTGGGGGTATACAACCCTAAGTTCAGAGTTTCTTTCTTTCAGTTCCTTGGAAAAATTCCTTGGTTTTTCAGGCTTTCACAGGTATTAATTTTCATTTTAAGTTTAATTTTAGCTCTTTTAGGGAATTTTTCTTTGGCCATTTTTAAGTATGTTATGTTTAGGTATGGTTTCCTTTGGTTTCCTTAGTTTTGTTTTTCATTAATTCTTGAAAATTCCCAATCTTTATTTCTTTAAATATTTCCTCTTCACCATTCTTCCTGTTCTCTTTTTCTGGAACTATAATTAGGTAGTCATGCTCTTTTCTTCATGTTGCTAACCCTAATTTCCATATTATCCATTTTTTTCTGTGTGTACTGCATTCTAGATAATCTCTTCAGACCTACTTGCTAGTTTACCAATTCTCTTTTTATTACCCTGCTGCCTAATCTAGCCACTAAGTTTTCAATTCCAATTAGTGTTCTATATCTTTCATTTCTAGAAATTCAATTTGGTTCGTTATTAAAATATCTGTTCATTTTAAAAGTAGTTACTTATTTTGTACTTATATTTGCATCTCAACTTTACAGATATCAAAATATTTTATATTCTATATTTTTAGATAATACAATTTTTTGAAATGCTTCCTCATGCATGTTGTGATTTTTCTTTTGTTTGTTTTGCAATAGTAACCTATTCCTTAAAACTTTATCTTTTAGAGTTGTTGAAGCCTTAGGTAGAATGTGAGTTTTTCCAGATAGGATCTGAATTCACTTCTACCATGTACTCGGAAGCTCATAATCCAGGACCAGTTTTAGACATATTTTCACCTTGATTTTCTTCAGTGACTTCGGAGCACAAATGAGCATGAAGTTACACATTTTTAGTGGAGACTCCTCTCCCTGGCCAGCACCACAATTGAGACTGACAGGTTTAGTTGCAGCCCCCATCTGCAGGGCAGGTTTATGCCGAATTAACTATCACACTGGGCCCCAGCTTTGTATGGGTAAGGGAGAATGATTTCTCCTGCTATAATTCTTCCAACCTAGGCAGGCTCTAGTGTGGCCTCCCATACTCATGATTCTCAAAATAAATCTCAGATTCATTGGTGTTTTGCAGAAGCCTCTGGGGTGAAAGTCAGATTGAGTATTTATTTATTTCTTTTACTTATACTTTGTTTTGGTGTATGATGATTTCTTGTTTCCTTGATGGATAAACAGTACATTTAAAAAGACAAAATATGTTTTTAGATGTTTTCATTGGTATTAGTAAAAAGATTGTTGAGTCCTGTCTACCATATTGCTAGAGATTGAATCCAATATTCCATTTTTTTAAATCATAACAGAATTATTCAAGATTTTCTAGGCTTGTGATGCTATTATAGTGAAATAACTAAGGGGCTTTGGTATTTTCCAATGGCTATATGGGCTGAAATTTCTATGCAGTATTGGGGGTATAATAGGAAAGCAGGAATTACCAGCTACTAAATTTTACTTTATCATAGCATAAACCCAATTTTATACTAAATTTAGCAAGGTAGAATTAGGAGTTTTCCACTCAGTGGAACTTTAATGTCTCATATATCAGATTTGGTTACCCACTTATTGATGGAAATGAATAATTACTGTATTAATAAGTATATATTGGCAACACACTTGGCCAAAAAATATATCGGTAACACAAATTATATATTGATGGAAATAAATAAACACTGTGTCAATAATTATATTTTTTTCCACTTTAAGACCACTTTTGTAAACCTCTAATTTTCCTTTAATTTTCCGTATTCAGAATGCAGTTATAAATACATAGCAAATGTACATTTATAAGATTTCCCTAAATCACATTTAATTTAGTTAATAATTTGCTTCTCATTTTTTATTTTGGAAAATTGAATATTCACATGTAATATTGGTATTTACTTATTAATACGGATAATTATATATACTGAATGGTCACAGGAAATAGTATAGGAAAAACACAACCTTGTAAGCCTCAGGAATAGAAGAAAGAGAAAACGAGTGAAGAGATATTTATACACTGAGATAAATTTCTCTGGCACTTTATGGACAGTGATTATAGAATTTAAACATAATGAGTCTTGCCCTGAATGGTGTGGCTTGGTGGACTGAGCACTAGCTTGCAAACTGAAAGGTTGCTGGTTCGATTCCCAGTCAGGGCACATGCCAGTGCTGTGGGCCAGGTCCCCCAAGTTGGGGGCATGCGAGAGGCAAATTATTGATGTGTCTCTCACACACTGATGTTTCTCTCCCTCTCCTTCTCCCTCCATTCTCCTCTCTCTAAAAGTAAATAAATAAAAATGTTAAAAAATTTTAAAAATAAAAATACTAAGTCTCAGAATCACAACATTCATCACACCCTTTCCTTATGTCAATCCCTATCTGTTTTACTGTACACATTTTAACTAGAAATGTGCCATAGTTTGAATGGTACAAATTCAGAAAAATAATAATAAGGACAGAAAAGATACTAAATGATCTGTAACCATATAAACTGGTGTATATTTTGGAACATGATTTTAGTCTATGTGTTTTAAATCAAGTTTGAGATTTTTTTCTTATGCTAATTTAGAAACATACCTAATTTCATTGAAAACATGCTTAGAGCCTAAAGTATGATGTATTACACTTGGTGTCTATTGTCCCAATTGAGAATGGTAAAAATGTTTTTTAGAGCTCCCAAATAAAAAACAACTATAAAGAAGTGAGTCTGATTTTTCAATAAAGATAACTTCTAGATTAAATACATTACATTCTAGAGCAAACATGTTATATATTTACTCTGGGAGGCAATATATTTATTTCAATGATGCTGTCATTCCTCAATACAATTTTTGAAATTGTCTTTCAATCTGCCTTTATAGACAATTTGAAAACACCTCTCCTTCTTCCTGTTATACAGCACATTCTCCAATATGCATAACATGCCCACACACATTCACACTAACACGTGCATTCCTTTCTGAACAACAACAAAAAAGCGTTACTCAATTTGAACATCCATATATTCACCAAATTGATATCACAATAATGTTCAGCTGCCTCGAAAAACCAAATCCATTCTTGAAAGACAAAAATATCTCAAACCTAACAATATTTGAAATCATGCCAAGATAAATTCCCAAAGAAATATATCCCAAATATTTTAAGTATAACAGCTTTATTGGAATAAACTGAATTGCAGACCAAGTTCCTTACTTATAAAATGATGTGATTCATTTGGAAGTACAGACTGAGCTGAGTTCGCTCAAACATTAGTTGAACTAACTAATGGTAATGACAACCAACATTTATGTAGTGCTTTTCTGTTTTCCAAGTGATTCCTGACATTTTTCTCATTGGAGTCCTAACATAATCCTGTGAAATAACTCAGATACAGAAGAGGAAAAGGTCCTTGATTCTTTCTTTTTTCCTGGCAGCTGGAATGGTGACCACAGTGCTCTTGGAAGCCTGCTGTCGAAGATGGCGGAGCCCTTCAGCTTGGGCCCTTAAATGACTATGTGGAACAGAGCAACTTACCATTGTGAATTGTTCACCTAGCAGTTTTTATTTTACTTTTATAAAGGTTTTATTTATTTATTTTTAGAGACAGTGGAAGAAAGGGAGAGAGAGAGGGAGAGAAACATTGATGTGCGAGAAAAACATCAATCAGTTGCCTCTTGCACTTGACGGAACGGGAACCTGGCCCACAACCCAGCCACGGGCCCTGACAGGAATCAAACAGGTGACCTTTCAGTTTGCAGGCTGATGCCCAACCCACTGAGCCACACCAGCCAGAGCTCACTGAGAAGTTTTGATGTGAGAATTAAACTTCCTTCTGTCTTTAAACTGTGGTATTTTAGGATTTCCCATTATATAACAACTTTGTCTTTTATACTCTGTTTCTGAACTCATCCTTACCATTTACATACCATTTGTTATTACTTTATCCAGTAAGCCATGTGGAGGGCAAGTGAATGTTTGCTTCAGTCTTTGCAAATGATTTGATTCAGTTGGTGTTTCTTGTAGGCTTCTTTCACTGGTGTTCACAACGCTACTTCCTGCTGTTGGTTCATTTCCATTTATACCTCTGGGGTTCATAACTGTTTCCTCCTGTGTTTAAGGCAATTTAAAAAAAAATCCTTAAAGCTGCATATTTGCTACACATTTTTTTAGTTACTGAATTATCACATTGAAAATCAAATTTCCATGACTAGAATCAAGGCTAACTCTTACCAGGGAAATGCACAGCTTTATTATTAGCTAATCAGCTAATACTTGGAACAAGAACTATGTTGGGCATACTTACCACTAAGTCACCATTTGTATCACTATAAATGCTTAAGTCATGTAAAATTTCATTATATTTTACTATACTGGGCATAAAATTAAGTTATTTAAGATATAATTCAAGGCAATAGTTGGTAAGTGTATAAAAGTGTTTCAGAAAAAGATAACTATCTGCGGTAAAAACCAATTCACATTCATTCATCTACTTGAAATTAAGCAATAAAAGAAACATACTAAGGGTAGGCTGGGAACACAGTGAATTTCACAGGCTTCTTATTTGTCTAGCCTCATGTTGGGCCAGCTGCTAATGACTATCTGGGAAAACTGGTAGTCACACCTCCCTGGACTGTATGAGTTTGGGGATCAAGAATAGGGAGAATTGTTAACTGAGTGATAGGGAATAAAGAAAGAACACTTGTATCATAGATTTGGAAACACAGTCCTTTCCTTAAGGAAACACTTGGGATGTACTTCATCCGATTATAGGTTTACCTGTGTTTCTTGATACATAGAAACTGTGTGATTCACCCCTGTTGGTTCCAAATCTTCATGTTCAATTGTTTTATTTTCATCCTCCATGATTTATAATTAAGAATAAGATGATAGAGGGATGACAAACACGATCCGTTTTTCAGCAATCTGAGATTTAAACAAATAAGCAGCAATATGAGCAATTTAAATGAATGAATTGTAGTTTTTCCCCCTTAAACTCTGAATGGTTAAAATATTTGAAATTAGACTATTCTTAGTTTTCAATTGCTAATGTTTTCTTTGATTACAATAACTTATCCTAATTCTTATTTACCTTTTACTTCTCTTAAAAAAGCCCTTTTTGACCAATATACTTCTTTTAGGGTGCAGCACTTTAAAGATTTTATTTACTAATTTTTAGAGGGGGAGGGAGGGAGAAAGAGAGGGAAACATCTTTGTGAGATAGAAACATCAGTTGGTTGCCTCTCATACCTGCCTTGACCGGGGGCTGAACCCTCAACCAGGCATGTGCCCTGACTGAGAATGGAACCCATGACCTTTTGCTTTGTAGGACAACTCCCACCAACTGAACCACATCTGTCCGGGCTGACCAACTGTACATTTATATGATATCTTTCCCACCCTGTTTTTGTGATTTATACTTAAACTATTCCAAGTAATACTACCATTAAATTTTCTTATCTAATGGGTCAACTTGATGAAGCAGAAAACTCCGGGTAATTTTCCAATGTTGATATGAGGAAATGAATCACTAGAGAGAAATCTATGGATTCTATCATTTTCAGAGAAACTAGAGTCACTAATTCTTTCCTGGTTGTAATTTCTAAATTAAAGTTAAAAAAATACAACAACATTGATCTGAATAGCCAAAATGCCTTAGACATTGTAATAGGTACTGTGGCAGTCACTTGTTCATTAGTGTGGGCAATTCAAAGATACCGAAACACATTCTCTGTTCTCTATAGGTTTACATTATGTCAGAAAAAAGTAAACTTACACAAAATAACTGAAAAACCTATAAGGCAGACTTCCATCAACACCAACTCCAGTCCCTTCACCCTAGGCTTCCTATGCTATACATATCTTGGCTGCGAGCCAAGTACTCCAATTCTTAGCCATTTTGCAGCCAGAGGTGGTCACACGTCCCAGTTCTTTGTAACGAGATATAAGTACGGGTCCTTGTACCACAATGGGGGACTTCCGTTCTCAAACAGTAAGACAAGGCTTTCAAGGATCATGCTGCTTACTCTTTGCCCTCTAATGTTTCCTTTTCTTTTCCCTAAAAATGTAGATACACCACCTAGAGGGCCAGCAGCCATTTTCAACCATGAGACTAAAAGGTCCTATACCAAAGATAGTAGATAAGTAAAATGGGAGGAGCTGGTTACTTGACGGCATCCTTGAGTTGCTACATCAGTTTTGGGTTGCCCAACTTTGCAGTAATTGTTTATACCACTATTAGAGGTCTGCTGGCTCTGGAGGTGGGCAAACCTGGGCCCAAAGTTCAGCTCCATCATAGAGCAAATTGCTTAGCCTCTTTGTAACTACAGTAATTCCTTGTCTATACAGTGGAGGCTAGAGTAGTTACAACCAGGCATATGGGAATAGTGTTGGTTATCAGCCACTCATACGCCTTCTTTCTAATTATCATAATTCTCTAAGAATCTCTTTGCTTTTCCTACTAAGCAGGACAGGGCCTCAGGAGTCTTGAAGAATTTACAACTTAATCCCACTGATTTTATGTACTATGCTTTTTACGTCCTTCTTTCAAGGCTAACTCCTTGATTAGAATGATTTAATAACATTCACCACTGTCATTTCTTCATCTTTCTCATTAGAACAATTACATAGAAACTCTTAGGCAGTGTGACTGCAATCACCTCCTTTATGAAATTTCCAATATCATGCAACTCTGTCACTTATGAAAAATATTTTTATTTATTTATTTCCTTTAAAAAATCATTGTTGTTCAGCTACAGTTGTCCCACCTTTTTCCCTGTTGCTCCCCCCTTCCCTGCCCTCCCTCCCACATTCAATCCCCACCCCATTGTCTGTGCACATGAGTCCTCTATTCATATGCCTTGGCTTGCCCCCTTCCCTTCTTCTCCCTATTATCTACCCCCTCCCCTCTGATCACTGTCAGTTTGTTCTTTATCTCCATGTCTCTAGCATGAGTAGAAGAAAAGGAACAAGATCAGAGCAGATTTAAATGACTTAGAGACTAAAAGAACAATTCAAAGGATCAACAAATCCTGAAGACTATTTTTAAATGACCAAAAAGTATAAATGATTATTTCTAATAGACATAAAATATTGGCTAAAATGAAGCTTTTACAAATTTATTTCATTAATATTATTGTGGTGTTTTTAATTGAATTTATTGGGGTGACATTGGTTTGCTAAACCATGCAGGTTTCAAGTGTACATCTCAATAAAACATCATCTGCACACTGCTTTGTCCACCCATTACCTCAAGCAAAGTCTTTTTCTGTCCTCATTTCCACTACTTTGTCCACCTTCAACTATACTCCCCCTCCCTTTTTCTCTATCGCCACTCTGTTGTGTCTATGTGTTATGTACAGTATATATGTTTGTTGATTAATCCCTTCACTTTTCATCCAGTTCCCCAACCTCCCTCTGTGCTGATAGCTGCCAGTTTGTTCTCTGTGTCCATAAGTGTGTCTCCACTACATTTTGTTCATTAAATTCCACATGTAATTGAAATCATGTGGTATTTGGCTTTCTCTGACAGGCTTATTTCACTTAGCATAATAATCTCCAGGTCCATCACCACTGTTACAAAAGGTAAGATTTCCTTTTTTATGATTCCTTTTTATGGCTATGTAGTATTCCACTGTATAAATGTACCACAGTTTTTTCTTATCCACTCATCTACTGATGGGCACTTGGGCTATTTCCAGATCTTGGCTATTGTAAATAATGCTACAGTGAAGATAGGGGTGCTTATGTTCTTTTGGATTAGTGTTTAAGGTTTCTTTTTTAAAAAAAATATATTTTATTGATTATGCTATTACAGTTGTCCCATTTCTCCCCCTTCATTCCCCTCCACACTGCACACCCCCTCCCACCCACATTCCCCCCCTTTAGTTCATGTCCATGTGTCATAAGTTCTTTAGCTTCTACATTTCCCACACTATACTTGCCCTCCCCCTGTCTATTTTCTACCCACCGTCTATGCTACTTGTTCTCTGTACCTTTTCCCCCCTCTCTCCTCCTCCCACTCCCCTGTTGATAACCCTCCATGTGATCTCCATTTCTGTGTTTCTGTTCCTGTTCTAGCTGTTTGCTTAGTTTGCTTTTGTTTTAGGTGTGGTTGTTAATAACTCTGAGTTTGCTGTCATTTTAGTGTACATGCTTTTTATCTTCTTTTTCTTAGATAAGTTCCTTTAACATTTCATATAATAAGGGCTTGGTGATGATGAACTCCTTGAACTTGACCTTATCTGAGAAGCACTTTATCTTCCCTTCCATTCTAAATGAAAGCTTGGCTGGATAGAGCAATCTTGGATGTAGGTCCTTGACTTTCATGCTTTGGAATACTTCTTTCCAGCCCCTTCTTGCCTGTAAGGTCTCTTTTGAGAAATCAGCTGACAGTCTGATGGGAACTCCTTTGTAGGTGACTGTCCCCTTATCCCTTGCTGCTTCTAGAATTCTCTCCTGCATTTTAATCTTGGCTAATGTAATGATGATGTGCCTTGCTGTGTTCCTCCTTGGGTCCAACTTCTTTGGGACTCTCTGAGCTTCCTGGACTTCCTGGAAGTCTATTTCCTTTGCCAGATTGGGGAAGTTCTCCTTTATTATTTGTTCAAATAAATTTTCCACTTGTTGCTCTTCCTCTTCCCCTTCTGGTACCCCTATAATTCGGATGTTGGGACATTTAAAGATGTCCTGGAGGTTCCTAAGCCTCTCCTCATTTGTTTGAATTCTTGTTTCTTCCTTCTTTTCTGTTTGGTTATTTGTTTCTTCCTTCTGGTCCACTCCATTGATTTGAGTCCCAGTTTTCCTCCCATCTCTATTTGTTCCCTGTGCGTTTTTCTTCATTTCACTTATTGTAGCCTTCCTTTGTTCATCTAATTTGTGAGCAAAATCAACCAATTCTGTGAGCATCCTGATCACCAGGGCTTCGAACTGTGCTTCTGATAGGTTGGCTGTCTCTTCATCGCTTAGATAAATTGGCTCTGGGGCTTTGCTTTGTTCTCTAGTTTGAGCCATTTTTGTTTCTGTTTTTTTTTTTTTTTTGTCTAGTCGCGGCTGTTACGTAGTGAGGGGTGGAGCCTTAGGTGTTCCCCAGGGCAGGGCAGCCCAATCGCTGGGTAGTGACGCTGTATGTGGGGGCAGGATCTGAGAGGGAACAAGGGCGCTTGCCTGCTCTTTCTCAGATTCCAGTCCCTTCCACTGCTTCCCCTTCGCCTGGATTATCTGTGTGCAAATGTGGGATCACCTGGTCAGCCAATCGCCTTGCGCGGCCTCACTGGGTCTGCACAGTTGCCACCCTGTGCCTGGAGTCTGCTAGCCACCACCTGTGTGCCTGGGATCTCCCAGCCGCTGTTGCCTGTGTGCCTGGGGTCTGCCAACCTCCACTTTTTCCTGCCGCGACTCCGCCCCTCTTACTGGTCTGGATGAATGGTTGTTGGACTTCCGTACAGCTCAATTTTCTATGAGTTCCGGTTGTTTTCTTGTTTCGAAATCTTTGTTGTCCTTAATTTTGGTTGTGAGAGGAGGCACAGTGTGTCCACCTACACCTCCATCTTGGCCAAAAGTCCTGTTTAAGGTTTCTTAGGCTATATTCCCAGAAGTGGAATCACTGGGTCATAAGGCAGTTTTATTTTTAACTTTTGGAGGAAACTCCATACTGTTTTCCCCAGTGGCTGCATCAGTCTGCATTCCCACGTACAATGCACAAGCATTCCCTTTTCTTCACATCTTTGCCAGCACTTGTTGTTTGTTAATTCATTAATGATGGTCATTCTGACAAGTGCGAGGTGATAGCTTGTGGTTTTAATTTGCATCTCTCTGATGATGAATGAGGTTGATCATTTTTTCTTATGTTTATTGGCCGTCTGTATTTCCTCTTTGGAAAAGTGTCTATTTAGGTCCTTTGCCCATTTTTAAATTGCATTGTTTGTCTTCCTGGTGTTGAGTTGTATGAGTTCTTTATATGTTTTGGAAATTAACACCTTATCAGATGTATCACTGGCAAATATGTTCTCCCATTCAGTGGATTCTCTTCATTTGTTGGGGATTTTGTTTGCTGTGCAAACCTTTTTAGTTTGATTTGCATTGTGCTTCTTTTTAACATAAATAATGAAAACTTGGAATGTTGCATAATATATGTTACCTGTGGGTGTTTACATAGCTTTGTATTCCAAAAAAATTTTTTCCTATTTCCTTATAGTCTCCACTATGGAAGCCAAAGTACTTATTAGAGATCGGAGAGGTATTGCAGGGAGAAAGCTAAAATAAAATACCAGTATTTTAATAAGCCCAGGAAAACAACTTACAACCAACTAGTTAACTCTGTTTATTTTCTGTTATATTTTCATTTCCAAAAGAACACATACTACCATTCTCACTTCAGAAAACTGCTTAAATTTAGTAAAATCACAAAATGTAACCTTTACTTAAAGCGACCATGTTCACGTTATTTACTGTTCATAGTCACTGGGTCTTGATATTACAATAGTATATCCTGTATTAAGGAGGCACTTTTGGCAGAGAGAGAGAGAGAGAGAGAGAGAGAGAGAGAGAGAGAGAGAATATGTAAAAATGACTTCTGAAGGGTTCTAAGAAATGTCATGAAATCCATTATAAAGTAGAAAGTTTATACTCCTTAGTCATAGGGAAACACCCAAGGTCTCACCTCAAAGCCCATTAACTCTTATAGTGACAGCATGGATGGAACTGGAGAGCATTATGCTAAGTGAAATAAGACAGGCAGTGAAAGACAAACACCATATGATCTCACCTATAACTGGAACCTAATGAACAAAGCAAACAAAGAAGCAAAACAGAAACAGAGACATGGAAATAAGGAGCAGTGCCCAGAGGGAAGGCGGTAGAGGGATAATGGAGGAAATAACAGGAAGGGTCTAGCCAAAGAACACGTGTAAAGGACTTGTGGACAAGCACAACAGGGTGGGGACTGCCTGTGGGAGTGCGGGGTGGGTGGAGCAGGGGAGAGCAACAGGGGAAAAATTGGGACAACTGTAACTGAACAACAATAAAAAAAGAAAACAATTCTAATGACTTTGCCCATCTGGTTTCCAAACCTTTGGAAAATAAGATGTAATAAATTAAAATGTAGAAAGAGATTGTGACAGAAGCAAACTGACAGCAACATGAGTGAGAGCTGATAGTGAAAGTCACAGAAAAGATAGCAATCTCAGGCTACAAAATGTGGGGATAAATATCTTTTTCATAGGGAATATTTGTAGTTTGGGCCTGCCCTTTTTTTGGGTAACAGTTCACTAATTTTGTTTTTTGGACTCCGCATCTCCCTGATTCCCTGTGGTTCACGTGAGACTGTCATCCTCAACCTCCCCAAACCTCATGCTCCACCAATGCCCCAGAGTGAGGACAGGTCTGGCCAATGAGGGAGCTCCTTCCCAATAACATGATTGTTTCATTCATGAGAACCTGGCCCATAACTCACCAAAGAGTCAGCTCTAAGGTATTTACTAGAACCACTGGAAAAGCTTTCCTTCTATTGTGGTTGCTGAACTCCAGACTTGTTGTTAACAGTCCTTGTGACATACAAGGAAAGCCCTCCAAAGAACAAAATGACCACAGAGCAAAGCCGATTCTTAATATAGAAAGGGAGAAAGAGAAAACTGCAAATTAATAGCCACACTGTTGGTACACCTGGGAGCATCTCCCTTTCAGTTAGGTGAGCCAATACCTTCCTTACCAGTTTCAGTTCGGTTTCTGCCACTTGCTACAAATGAATCCTTAGTAATAACCTTCATACCTGAATGGGCCCTGAAGGACGCCCTGCATCATAACAGATGTTTACAAAGGTGATTTTACATCTTCAAGAAAATGAGAAGAAAAAAATGATACTGAAATATTTTGTTTCAAAGGGTGTTAGAATATAAAGTATAGTTTAGAGATTATCTTTAAAGAGAATGTTAAAATAAAAATATCTGGTATTCAATATTTTGGCCCCAGAGTGCCATCTACTCACAGACCCTTGATTAAGAGAGTCTCCAACCCCATCAAACTGCAGAAGGTCTGGGAAACACAGGAGACCACACACAGTATTTCATAGCATTACTTTCTCTGCTACACTAGCACATTATAGGCTGTCAGTAAGTATTATTATTGAATATATGAATGAATAAGTAAGTGATTGCTCACAGCAAACTCTAAAAACTCCACAATGACTCCTGGTCTGTCTCTAGCCCCACCTCACCATAGGTGGAAGGAAAGTCTGGTTTCATCAGATTCTTTCTCTAAGCCCCAAGTCATTTGCTTAAGCTTCCATTCGATGCTCATAATGCCCATGTCACACATGAGGAACAGACTCTACCAGAATTTTTGGTATTTACTTGAGAGGTTCTTTAATGGGCTGCGTTACTGAGCTCAAAATTTCTGGTGAGTAAGGTCCTGAAACAAACAAACAAAATCTGAGGTCCAGAATTTGCCAAGGACTTTCAGGCCATGAAAAAAGCAAAGGGTTAAGAAAGCCATTGTCTTCAAGAAAATTCTTCATTATGAAAAATAGCAACAATTATATCTAAAGGCATAAGAGACAGGCAAAAATGGACAGCAAACCAATTAAGGTTGGTTCTCACAATGCACAGAGTCTAAAGTCCCAAAGAAGTCACTTAAGGATTGAAGCACAGGACAGTTCTTCTAATAATAGGTGCAAACATATAAAACGACCCTTCTCTGTTTGAGTTTACTAACTTGCCATTTCTGAGCAAATGGTTTTTATCTCCTCTCATTCCTTTAAGAAAATGGCTTCCATTAATCCTTATCTGAGGATATGTTTATTGATTTCAAAGAGAGAAGAAGGGAGAGAGAGAGAGTGAGAGAGAAACACTGATGTGAGACACACCCATAGACTGGTTGCTTCCTGTACGCCCCCTGACGGGGAATTGGGTCTGCAGCCTCGCTATGTGCTGTGACTGGTAATTGAACCTGAAACCTTTCGGTGTATGGGATGATGTTCCAACCAACTGAACCGCCTGGCCAGGGCCATCACCTCTGATTCTTAATTTTCAAATTTGTTTCCCTAAGTTAGCCAGTTAATTAGCTGTGCCAACTTGTTGAAGAATGGGTTGAAGGACAGGGAGAGAGAAAATAGAAAATTCTGAAACAAGTTGAAAGAAATAATCCAAATTCCTGTTCTAGACCTATGTGGCTGCTTACCTCACCCATAGCACTTCATAGAGAGCTGACCCCCAGAGCAAAGAAAGAACCCATCCAACCTAGCCAACAGTTCCCCAGACTGAAGAGGCTCGTCTGTGGGCTGATTTTCACCTGACAACATGATATCTCATTTAAAAAATTGGCATTCAATAAAATAGGTGTCAGTTATCCAGAAAATTAATTTCAGTAAAATGCTTTGTTTTTCAACAATGTTAATTTAGAAATACTATAGTTTCTGAACCTTAGTTATTTTTTCCCATGGTGTTTATGGAAGTCTTTCAAAATCCTTGCTTCCAGAGGTGGTAGTTCAAGAGAATTGTTAAGAATTGATTTGACTTAAAAGTTCTTACCACAAGAAAAAATATTGCAACTATGTGAGATGATAGATGTTAACCAAACTGATTGTGCTAATCATTTAACAGTGTATGTATGTATCAAATTATTATTTTTTCCCATTTATTTTTATTTTAATTGTTGTTCTTGTACAGTTTTCTGTCTTCTACTCCCATCCCAGCCCACCGCCACTGTATCAAATTATTATGTGTATACCTTAAACTAATACAATGTTATGTGTCAATTATATCTCAATAAAACCATGGGGGGAGAGTCAATCTGAGATGTCGGTGTCTAGGATGAAAAATTAAAAAATGAGAAATATGGAAAAAATAGATGGTTTCAAAATATCTAAGAAACACCATTTAATGGAATGATAAAAGTTGAAAAAGTCCTATAGGGCCAGGTGGCGCAACTTCCTGGTCATCGGGTCTTGGCGTCATAGGTGTGCCCATCCCCTCTCCCCGCCCCCTGTGAGAGCTGTGTATACTCTCTTATCCTAGTTGAGCTTTTTTGGTTTTCCTCTTTTTTAAATTATATTTTATTGATGATGCTATCACATTGACCCAATTTTTCCCTCTCTGCCCCCTCTACCCACAGCCCCCACACCCTCAGAGAATCCCACATTGCTCTGAAATGGCATACGCAAATGCCATGGACAACTCCTGCTTCTTTTCAGCATTCCCAGTAAACAGAATTTCCTAAAGGATTCCACACGCTCAGCAACTATGTTGGCTTAATTTGAGCTTTATTTGCCAGTATTAGGGACATATGCCACCAAAGCCATAGAGCTGTGGATGTCCAAGGAACAGTCTCCTTAGGCTTTCCTCCAAACTTAAGAGAAAACTACAGATCAAAAACATGACCAGTGTCTATGTATATGTGTATGTGTATGTGCATGTATATGTAGGTGCATAGGAAAAAAGTCTTAACAGTAGTTGCCTTTGGGGAGGGAAATGGAATTGGCATGGTTTTTATTCTCTATATTCTCATTTTTATCCTCTATATTTCTGTATTAGGATTTGTATGATAAGATTTTCTTATGTATTAAGTAATTTAAAATATATTTAAAGGAATTATGCAATTCCTAAAGTTTTAGAGAATACAAAATGATACAGCTTTCTTTGGCAATGGTATTTTTCAGATGAGATCGGGTACATTCAGGGTGGTATGGGTGTAGACAGCAATGGTACTTTTCATAGACAGAATCTGGTAATTGGATTTTAGGTAACTTAATCCCACTGGCCACAATTTAAGGTCATTTTTTGGTTTTGTGGTTTTCAAAGAAGATGGGGAATGACCTAGAATCTTCTATAGTAGTAATTTTCAAATATTTTTAAGCCAAAAGTCTTTTATCAAATAAAACCTTACCCTGAAATCCAACAAGTGGGATAGATAAAGGTGAAGCTCAGGAGCCCTGACTGCTCACCCGTTTCTCCCAGCAAGTGAAGCACACTTGGGAAACCACTTCTGTAAGTAGGTGCTTATACAGAGTGATGTTTGTGAAATCAGCCTTCTCGTTTTCAGGTTATCTTAGTGATCTAAATGTTTAAAAGCGCTTTCTATGATGTTTCGGAGGAAATAAAAAGAACTATCAATTTGCAAATGTCCATAGGCTTTTGGTCAAGTAAAATATACTTACTGCTATCAACGGAATTCCTGCTAAAAGGTCATTACATGGATAAAGACTAGTTATTTCTGTTATTTTCTGTTTGTCACATGGACAGGCTGATATTTAATGGGGAGGTTTTATTGAGAATTCACATGGATTGTTGGAATACTCTATGGGCTGGATTCATGCATTGGAAGGGGCATCTCCACAACTGTTTTTTGAGTGCTCTGTAATGATTATATTAACAGAATCTCCTACCTTTGGTGTTCATCCAGTCAAGCACTGAAAGTGCAGGTTCTTAGTCTCATACAGTATTTCTATGCAGAACATATAGAAACCTTCCAGGTTCTGGACTCTGCTGATAAACTCTGATCCAATGTTCTTTTCCCAAGTGGAACCCTGAGTGGTGTGGCTCAGTGGGTTGAATGTCACACCTCCCCAGCAGTGAGGAATTCAGCTCAAGCAAAGAGTAGGGCTTAAAAGTTCCCTGACAATGAAATTACTGAAATGATTAGGAATGTTTTCCTAAATGAGAATAACCTTATTTGTAAGTGTTAGGTATGCCAACCTCATGAGACCACATTATCAAGAGCAAACTACTATTCTATTTGTTTGATATAGTAATTTGGTTGAATCACCATGTAGTAAAACACTATGTAATGAGATGTGAATAAAAGAATGCTGCCCTGCCTGGTGTGGTTCAGTGGATTGAGTCTTGGCCTGCAAACCAAAGGGTGGCCAGTTCCCAGATAGGGCACATGCCTGGGTTGTGGGCCAGGTCCCCAGTAGGGGGCGTGTGAGAGGCAACCACACATGGATGTTTCTCTCCCTGTCTTTTCCCCTCCCTTTCCCTCTGTCTAAAAATAAATAAATAAAATCCTAAAAAAAAAGAACGTTATACCTAGGTAAGAAAGATGCAATACTGGCTTCTTTCCTTTCTAACTTCTCTCCTTATGAAGGGCAAGTATTTAATTTTAAGTTTAAAATATTATTTCGTGGTCTACTAAAATCAGAATCTCTAGAGACTGAATCTCCCCAAGTGAGGCAGACAAGATTTCCTGCCTAAATGCCACTGCCCATTTATGCCAGTGGGTCCCCTCCCCACTACCAATGTCATCATCAGTCTTTGTAGCACCATGCCTCTTTCTCTTTGCCAGCCGTTGGTTTAGGGCTAAGCATGATTCATTTCTTGCCAATGAAATTTGTGGGTAAGGCTACTGAGGTCACTGGGTAAGACCTTACATCATAATAAAAAGAGGCAAGGGAAATTTCTCTCCTCTTCTGGTCCTTAAAGGCCCTTGTGTTTGTGTGTGGGGGAGGTGGGGAAAGGTAGAGTTGTGGATGTGGACTGTGTTCCTTGAGACTCTAGCAGCCATCATCTACCCTTGAAGGAAAAGTCAAAATTAGCTCAGAGAAAGCAACACAGACTCTGATATCACTGGGCTACTGATAAAACCCTGGGTCCACTCACTTTCAGACATATTGTTGTATGAGAAAAGCAAGCTTGTATTTCTAAAGGCAATTTTGGCCAAACATCCTGTTACTTGCTGCCAAAAGCAACCCAACCAATACAGGAAGTGATTTTGATGTGAAGCCAACTCTGCAAAGTTAGGATGAAGAGTAATAATGAGGAACCTTTGGCTTACCCAGTATCCCTAGTTTTTCAACATGGTGAAAATCTTCATAGAAGATGAATGCTCAGAACACTGTCTTTGTATTGATAATTCTCAAAAATGTTCAGAAAATAACATTTTAGTGCCGAGCATTTTAGTGTCATTCTTTTAGTCAACAGAGATGATATAGATTGTAAGGTTATATATTTTCTCTCCTCTACCCTTGAAGTTCAGTTGTGGTATTTGAATATTGAATGAAAAGAAAGTTGAGCTTATGAGCATTGATTGTTTTCCAAATTTCTACTCAAGTAACAAACAAAACAACAATAACAACAAAACACTATTACCATTGCTGCCTGTAGTTCCATTTTTTTCCCACTTGGTAAAATTCTACCAGTCATCCAAATCTAATTCAAATGCCATCTTCTCAATTAGTATTTCCAACTATTTCCTAACTCTTTGTAAACTAACTCTGTCCCTCTTTTTTTTTCTTTTTTTTGTGAGGACTCATTCCTTCATTCACTCATTCATTCACCAAACATCTATTAAGTTCTTGCCAAGTTCTAGCCCTTGTGCTGGAATTCAAAAGTGAACAGCTTGCAATGTAATCAAAGAATAATAGATCATTCCTTAAGCAACCATCATGAAGTGTGGTAATCTTCAATTTTAGGCACATGCGACAGCAACCTCACCCCTTCACAATCAGTGAAGTTCATCAGACTTTTTACTGGTTTACTGTGGTGTGTAAGGCACAAGAGATACAAAGATGACTGAGATGTAGTCTCTCTTCTTCAAAAATGATAGGCATTAATATGTCTTCACCAAACTAGTTTCCTTTGCTGCCTGGGCAAACAGAGAGTTCACATTTCCCAGCCTCCCTTGTAGGTCAGTGTGGCATATGACAGCTGTCGCCAATGGGACATGGACATAAATAATATATAGCACTGCCATTCCTCACCTGTAAGAAACCTCTCATGCAACTTGCCACATACCCTCTCTTTTCCTGACCATTGCCTGGAAACAGAGGACTCCAAGGTCTTAGGGACTGCAAAACCCTAATGTACGAAGAGTTTGGGTTCCTGCATCACTGAATAGAAGGCCACCAGCCAAACACCATTACATAAGTGAAAAATAGGCTTTACCTGAGAAAAAAAACAAGCTTCCACTGCATTGTTACTGAGGTTTTGGAGTTCACCTGTGAATAGCTGTTAGTGTTACCTTTAGGTAATGTAATCACAGTGTGGGAAGTGTAGGGTTAAACAAGGGAAAGGAAGTATTGCCTTGCTTGGCTGGGGTCACGTGGTCCTTGAATAAAGCCTTGAAAGATGATTTAGTCTTGTAAAGAAAATCAAGACCATTACAGGCAGAGGACCACACGATTACAGGATGTGAGGTGAAAAGTACACGTAGGGAATTCTGTGCATGGCTATATTAATTAGAGTATTGTGTTTAAGAGGTGGCATGGTCAGATGAAATGGAGATGAAAACTCTGAGTGTAAATCCTGTGACACCGCCTCCCACTGGGGCGATTCTGAGCAAGTTAACCAGTCTGGCTAAGTCTCTTCATCCGTAAAGCAGTGGCTGTGCCTATGTCGTAGAAAACCTTAAAAGCAGTACAAGGTACATATTAGTGTCCCCAGGGAGTCCTCCCAATGCCTTATCTTCCTTTTATAAGATTTTCCCTGAGAAAGAAGCATGCATCCACTGTACCGAAGAGCACAAATAAGCACAGGGAAATTTGAAACTTCTAGTCCTTCATATAAACCACAGAAAAGTAAATAAAAGAATAGATTTCTAAAAAGACAAAGAGCTTTTATTATATTGACAAGATGTACTTCACAACTTTATAAGGCTGTTAAACATGTTTTAGACCTTCTCATGAACACCCTCTCATTACACAAGTGCACACGCAGGCAGCTCCACTTGCCCCCGTACCATGCTCCTAGACTTTGTGTAAAATGGATGCAAACCCCTTTCCACAAAGGAAAAATCTCTTATCACTGGGGTCTGGGTTCGGACCAAAGAGTCGATGGCATATCGATTATTAGTAGGACTAGCAAATAATTGGTCATGAACCAGATATTCAACAATCTCTTGTGATAGGACATTCTGTAAATGTTTTAAACAAAGAAACATTTTACGTTGTACTTGTAGAGCAAGAGACTTCAGAGGTAATCTAGTCTATAGGTAACAAGCACAAATGCCTTCAGGCCCAAACTCAAACATGGGGTCTGTGGCAATTGGAGAAGGCACAGCCCCACTGAAGGCATTCAAATCACTGCCAGTCTCTGGATCTATCCTTGTTGTTTCATTTCTCGTGTAAAGAAACTGAAGAGATTTAGGTGTAGGTGCCTTTTAGAGGCTACACACCAAGCATATTAATTGAGTCAAGGAAAGCGGAAAACCAAAACCACTCCTCCTGTTTTAAGCAGAAAGAGATTTTACAGGGAATTAACTGAACCGATGAAAGGGCTAGAAGTATAGGGTCTAGGCTTGGCCTCCAGGAATGATTTCTAGAATATTAGTAACTGAATAACCAAAGGATGTACTAATTTTTTTTACCATCAGGCGGTCCCTCAGGGACTGCGCAGTTCAAGAACACCACTTGTAGCTGTGACCCCGAGAAGCTGGGATCTGGGAGCTGCCTGGACAGGGAGCAGAGACTATGTTCGCACCTCCCTCAACTGCCTTCTGACAACTACAGAGCTGGTGATTCAACACAGCAGTGCCGAATCTGTCTGTCACTGGTGCTGGAAGTCCTTGCCAACACCCACAACTCTGGAGACTGGACACTGGCATCTCCTGGACCTTCCCTGCCCCCAGAAAACAGCCAAAAATAGCAGGGAGGTGACCTCTGCCTCACCCTTGCCTTCGAAATCTCAGGCAAGTCATCTATTTGCCTGACCCTAATTTCACACCCGGAATGCTAGCTGGAAGGTAGTACGGGAAATGTGTTTAGCCTCCCAGTGCCTCCGGTACAAGAGGGCACGCTGGAAGCAGGCAGGAAAGGGTCTGAGTGCCAAACGTCTCTACCCGGCACAGCAGATTGTAAGTGTAGGCCCCGTACTCAGCCCTACATCACTGACTTTACCCCACTTATTCTACAATGCCTTCTATGGAAACCCTAAAAAATAAAAATAAAAAAGGGCCCCAAACTTAGTCAATAGCGTTATAATTCTAAAGATCTTAATAGGCTAGAAAATGTATTGTGTGAGTAAGTCACTTTGCTCATATCTTTAGTATTGCATGAATTACACTACTGCCACGTCCTCTTCCAACCATGTTGTCTGACAAGGTCCAGGCGTGGAGGACTCAAGTTCAAGGAATTC
>PVKU01008105.1:0-77700 GCA_004027475.1 Anoura caudifer | reverse complement strand
TGGACTTCCTGGAAGTCTATTTCCTTTGCCAGATTGGGGAAGTTCTCCTTTATTATTTGTTCAAATAAGTTTTCCACTTGTTGCTCTTCCTCTTCCCCTTCTGGTACCCCTATAATTCGGATGTTGGGATGTTTAAAGATGTCCTGGAGGTTCCTAAGCCTCTCCTCATTTTTTTGAATTCTTGTTTCTTCCTTGTTTTCTGTTTGGTTGTTTCTTTCTTCCTTCTGGTCCACTCCATTGATTTCAGTCCCAGTTTTCCTCTCATATCTGTTGGTTCCCCATGCGTTTTTCTTCATTTCACTTATTGTAGCTTTCATTTTTTCATCTAATTTGTGAGCAAAGTCAACCAATTCTGTGAGCATCCTGATCACCAGGGCTTTGAATTGTGCATCTGATAGGTTGGCTATCTCTTGGTCACCTAGATAAATTGGCTCTGGGACTTTGATTTGTTCTCCGGTTTGAACCATTTTTTGTTTCTGGTTTTTTTTTGGTCTAGTCGAGGCTGTTAGATAGTGAGGGGTGGAGCCTTAGGTGTTCCCCAGGGCGGGGCAGCCCAGCCGCTGGGTAGTGACGCTGTATGTGGGGGCGGGGTCTGAGAGGAAACAATGGTGCTTGTTCTGGTCACTCTCGGATTCCAGTCCCTTCTGCTGCCTCCCCTTCGCCTGGATCATCTGCACGCAAATGTGGGACCACCCAGTCAGCCAGTTGCCTTGCTCGGCCTCACTGGGTCTGCACAGTTGCCACCCCGTGCCTGGGGTCTGCTAGCTGCTGCTGCCTGCGTGCCCGGTCTGCACCTCCACTTTTTCCTGCCATGACTCTGCCCCTCTTACTGGTCTGGGTGAATCGTTGCTGGACTTCCAAATGGAACTTCCAAACAGTTCAATTTTCTATGAGTTCTGGTTGTTTTCTTGTTTCTAAATCTTTGTTGTCCTTAATTTTGGTTGTGAGAAGAGGCACAGTGTGTCCTCCTATGCCTCCATCTTGGCTGGAAGTCCTAGACTTAATTTTTTACTAAGGCCTAGAGATTGTTTGGAAAATCAGTCTTTTACTGAAATCATTCTTTTAGTGAAATCATGTAAGCATTATACCTTAGCAAAATTTAAGAAAAATGTTAGAGCTATTCCACAGAACATTCTCTCTCTCCCTCTCTAAAATATATATTCTTTGTTCACTACAACATTATTTACAATAGTCAAGCCATGATAACAACCTAAGTGTCCATTCGTGGATGAATGGATAAAGAAAATGTGGTTTATATATACCATGGAATACTATCAGCCATTAAAAAAGAGAAAAGCCTGCCATTTGTGACAACTTGCATGGACCTTGAGGGTATTATGCTAAGTGAGATAAGTCATACAGAGCAAGATAAACACTGTGGAGTCTCACCTACATGCAGAATCTTTAAAAAATACTCATAGAAACAGAGGGCAGTTCTGTGGTTGATGGGGGTGGGGTGGGGTGGGGAAAACTGGTGAAGTGATCGAAAGTTACAAATGTCCACTTGTAAGATTAGAAAGTTCTGGGGATGTAATGTACAGCATGGTGACTGTAGTTAAATATACTGTGTTGTATATTTGACAGTTATTGAGAGTGGATCTTAAATGTTCTCATCACAAGAAAAAATTATAACTATGTGAGGTCATAATGACAACTAAACTCACTGTAGTAATCATTTTGCAATATATACATATGATGAAATCATTATATTGTACACTTTAATAAAATATTATACGACAATTATACCTCAATAAAATGGGGGAGAGGGAGTGGAGGTGACCTAAGTATCTAACAATAAGGAACTGATTAGATACAGGGTGATAATACAAGGCAATTCTATTCATTCATAAATACATACACATACACATAAAACATATACATATTTACTACTACAAAAGGAGTCCCATCATTCATTGTTTGCTTTATAAAGAAGTAGCTTAAACTATATATAATGTTATACTATTTATGGAAAGTTATATGAATGCAGAAGCCAATACACAGAGAGTAAAAGGTTCTAGAAATCATGGTCAAAATAATAATTCTATTTCTGGTAATTTTAACATTATTCTTTTCCTGTTTCAATGTTGTGCTTGAACTTCCTAAGATAAGTATATATTTTATTATAAACAAACAATTTTTTTTTAAAAAAGCATTTTTGCCCTTTAGTACAAAGCACAGTATACATTATCTTCAGATCTTAATCCCCTGGGTGAGTGTTCATTCCACCTGCGCTGCTGACTCATCCTTTGATCCAGCTTAACTGTTAGTTACATTTGTACTAAAACAAATATCTTGGAAGTTCTGTGTTCACAGCATTTGGCCAAATTCCTCAAAAACCAAAACTATACCAACTCACTTCTACAATAAACTTCTCTGAACGAACCGACAACTGAGGACAGCACCTCCTCAAAACACTTAGGGTTGGAGGAAGCTCCGCAGCAGGCTGCTCCTCTGTCTGTGAGGGAACACAGGCCGGCGCTGGGGAACAACCTCTGCCCGCGGAAACAAAGGAAAACCACCACCTCCCTTTTCATCTGCGCGCCTGTCAGCCGCTTCTGACTCCACTTAATGATAGAGGCCGGATACGGCTGCCACATGACAAAGAGAGTCCACGCACCAACTTACCAAACTTAGGGTTGCTGGGGAATTGTTAGTAAGACTTCCCTATCCTCTGTTCTCTTTGAATGTGGGCTGCTCTCTCTTTTTTTAAATTTATTGTTGTCCCGTTACAGAAGTCCCGCCTTTGTCCCCCTTGCTCACCCAAAGCCCAACCCCCACCCTCCCACAGTCGGTGTCCCCGGTGGCTGCTCTCTTTGGACCACGGCAGCGAGGCAGAAGTGACGGAAACTCTGACATCCCTCTGCCTCACACACACTAACAAATTTTGTTGTCCCTTTGCCTGGATCAAGCTACCGTTGTATTTTGCCCAGTTTTTAAATGCACATATTTGTGTTTGCTAAAGATTCTTTCTTAACTGAAAGGGAAAAAAAAAAAAACTATTTTTTCCCTGAATTTTGGGACATGTTTTAGAAATCTGTAGGCCCCCTCTCTCTAAGGTACTCTTACAGAAAATATCTTCCTCTCTGATGGTGGGAGCAACCTCATAACACTTCTACTTCCCGTGTGAAATGAAAAAGATGAGATTCTGGAACATTCCCAGAATTAAGGGCCCTTCCACTTGATGTGGAACATTTTTATCAAATGGAACTAGAAGCTGGCGCTAGAGTCAGCCACAGGGAACTCAGACTCTGCACCAACTTACCAACCCTCTGTAACTTTTTTATTCTCATTCCACTTTGTATCCGTGACTCGATATCCTCTGGTCCCCAAATAGTTATGTTATTCTCTCCTGAATTAACCACTTATTGACCCTGCATTTTACCACAGCTGGGAGACCGTGTGAGCCAAATACTCATGAAATTTCAGAAATTAAGTTTTCTCTTAGAGAAATGCACAGCTGATTCACAGAGACATTTTTTGAACCGAGAACTGAGGACCACTGATGTGGACTCCGGCAGCGCACTGATGCCAGCCACAAGGGTCCAGAGTCGCTGCTGCTCTTACACAGATGGGCCATGCAACCTGGAACATGGAGAAAGTCGTTTTTTACATCACTATATACTCACCCCAAATTCCCATGAATATTGCAAAGAACACTGTTGACTCATTATCAAACAAATGGGAGAACTGTAAAAACAAAAAGAACATCACAAAGACTAGATGGAAATGCAATGTAAAAGGAGAGAAGTTCTAAGAAATCCCAAATACATACGCACCTTTGAAGCCAAACATGTGGAATTTAGTCTCCAATAATCACATATCGAATCACAGAGTGGGCACATGATAATCTGGCCTCCAATTTTAGGGTCACAGATCTCTAGGCTGCAGAGGGAACAGCAAAGTGACTTTCAAAGTGATGTGTGTCTGGATGAGAGCACAAAGCTGTTCTTATCAGAACAACTGTTCATGGAGCTTCACTCATGGCAGAAGGGGGAACGCAGCAGCAATTTATGTGCTAGGTCAAGTCATGCTTTGAGGAACTGAATTTTTGGAATTAATCATTTAAAACAGATTTCCCATAAAGCACCAGGTGAGGGGCAGCTGCTTTTTTGGTATTTCTTTTTCAGAAATATCAGTTATCTGTGCTGACATAAAGAAACATTCTGAAACGAATGTCAGGAAAAATAACAACATCAGTTTCAACCAGCATGAGATCGAGACATGTTCTCTAGCTGAGCAACTCAGCAGCACTTACCTGCTTGTGGTGGTATGCATCGATAATAAGCCGTAAATAAAACAAGCTAAGCCAACTACAGCTGCAAGGAACAGCATTTCTGTGTAAAATCCAAGAAAGACAAAATACATGCCAATTTTTTCTCCATAATAATTCCTATAAAAGAGAATAAAGATAGAATCAGAGGCTGGAAAAATGATTCAGTCCAGACCACCTTGTTTTGCATTCAGACAAACCCGTATTCTAATTTTGGCTCCACTGCTTTCTAGACGTGTAATTTTGGTAAGGTTACTAAACGTTCTACACTTTAGTTTCCACACTGTAACGTGCAGGTGATGCTTATAAGAGTAAAAGAGATAACACGCCTAAGTAGGAAGCCAGCTGAGTGAAAGTTAACTTTTAATTTGGAAATACTAGAGTAATTTTAAATTTTTCTAAATTTAAAGAGTTTACATGTTTAAAATACATTGGAGAACATTCTGCAGTGTAGCTTCTAGAAATTAATTTAATAAATCAAAACTACCTGCACAATCTGCACAGATTTATGCTTTATCCCTCCTTCTAAAACTGAAGAAGGTACTCTAACCACATTAGACAAGACTGGTTGTATGTATCAAGTTCCACCTCCCTCCAAGTATGAATCTCTGATAAATACTTCTGCAACTATGAGGTAGGTAGCACACCATGGAATTTAAAAAGTGACGGCTGCTCTGGCTGGTGTAGCTTAGTGGATTGAGTGCTGGCCTGCAAATCAAAGGGTTGCCATTGCCAATTCGATTCCCAGTCAGGGCACATGCCTGGGTTGTGGGCCAGGTCCCCCCAGTTCAAGGCATGTGAGAGGCAACCACACATTGATGTTTCTCTCCCTTTGTTTCTCCTTCCCTTCCCCCTCTCTAAAAATAAATAAAGCCTTTTTTAAAAAAGTGACTGCTTAGTGAAAGTTCCACAAAATCCACAGTTCAACTCTTATTTACAAAAAGATAAAAAGTAACATCATTAATGGGCATAACAGTTCAAGCCCTAAGCCGTATACCCCCAGTACCCCTTAAGGAATCCCTCGGGAAACCAGAGAATGTAGATCAGCTCACCAAATCCATAAATTCTTTACAGCTTCCTAATAGCATGCTATATATAAATCTATTACAGCATACAATACTAAACTTTAATTTCAGAAAACCAACTCTGAACATGAAGAAAATAAGCTTAATTCCACAAAAAGATTTAAAATGGTTTTCATATTCAATATTAATTTTATTTAACCTTCCATTCTTCAGTTTTCAAAATTTCTAATCATTTCTAATTAAACAGCCATCTTATTGCTTGCATCTTTCATTCATTTTGTCTTATTATTGAGTTGTAAGAATTCCTTGAATATTTTAGAAAAAAGTCCTTTATTGATTTGTATGTTGTAAGTATGTTCTTCAGTATGTGGTTTGCCTTTTTATTTTTATAACAGTGTCTTTTAAAGTGCACACATTTTTAATTTCAATGAAGTCAAATGCATCCATTCCTTAAATTGTGCTTTTTGTTTCTTATTTTGAAGTCAATACCTAACTCCAGGTTGCATATATTTTTGTTCTATATATTCTTCTTTTACAGTTTTAGCCCTTATACTTAGTTCTCTGATTCATTTCATATTAGTTCAAATTTTTGTACAGCAAAAGATCAAAATTCATGTTTTTCATATAGATTTCCATTTGTCATAGCATTTTTTTTAAAGACTATCCTTTCCCTAAAGAATAACCAGGCACCTTTGTTGAAAAACAATGGGCTATAAATGGACCTGTTTCTGTACTCTCTTTCTATTAAAGGTCTTATTTGGAAATACTTTTAAGTACATAAAAATGTTGTCAGAATAATTGAAATAATACCCACATACCCTCTAATTACTTTATTGCAAAAGTATTGTCTGTTTGTACTTTCTCTTTATATGTGTATTTCTCTTTATATGTGTATTTCTTTATATAAATAAATATGTATATTTCTTTTAAGAGATATATACCTGTTTCTCAACCATTTGAAAATATATTGGTTGAACACACCATGGTCCTTTATCCCTAAATACTTCATTGTCTCTTCCTAAAAATAAGGGATAGATAACCACTGAAATGAAACCCTAGAGATAATAACTATTTTCTGCAAAAGCAACCTCTGTAATAACACAGTGTTTTCTTTTTGCCTTCACAGTTCTTTAGTTTAAAACTTTTCATTATCAATTCTTTACATTAAATTTTGTTAAAAACTTACATTTATTTAAAAATTATCTCACTACTGAAACAGAAAAGGAGTATAACTTGCTATAAATAACAAGTTACTTTATTAGTATAAAAAAACCTTAAAAAGTTGTTAAATTTCAGCTTGACACTGTCATCTGATGAATCATCTAAACTTCTACTTTGTTGTAAAATTAGCAAGCTGGTAAAATTTTACCGACACACCTGCAATGACCCAAGAAGTGCGTGTTCATGGGGATCTAGGGTTGTAAACATAAACTGGGGGGAATACTTACAGCAGCGACACCTGCAGACGGTTTTAAAATGTTAGACGACTAAATAGTCTCAGCATATTTTGAACAATGTAAAACATGAAAACTTTCATTCTGACAGCTTCACTTCTTTGAAAATATACTATGAAAACATTCTCCAAAGAAACAATGTCTGGAGATCTTCTTAGCAGCCTTGATCTTACAGTAAAAAAATTGAGGCAGCCTCATGGTTTTCAGTAGAAAAATAGATAAATTAATTATGCAAAATGTTTAATATGGTACTCTAAAAAGCATGGAGTAGATTAGTGTCTATTCATAGAGGTGGGTACCAATAATACAATATTTAGTGAAAAAATAAAACCTCAACAAAAAGCAAATAATGTTATCATTGCTCTAGGTGAAATATATGTGTGTGCTTTATTACGAATGCACATAAAAATAAAACTGAATGGAAATTACCAAATCAAGAGTAGTTACCTCCACACAGTTCAATGGAAGTGAAATTTAACTTAAAACTTTGCACACCTTATTGTTAGTTAAACTTTTTTTTAAAAAAAGATTTTTATTTATTTATTTTTAGACAGAGGGGAAGGGAAAGAAAAAGAGAGGGAGAAAAACATCAATGTGTGGTTACATCTCATGCACCGCCCCCCCCAACTGGGGACCTAACCCACAACCCAGGCATGTGCCCTGAGTGGGAATCAAATTGGTGACCCTTTGGTTTGCAAGATGATGCTCAAGCCACTAAGCACACCAACCAGGGCAATTAGCTAAACTTTTTTGATAAATACGCTACTTTATAATTAAAAAAATTAAATGACTGCTACTCCAAATAATTAAAACATCCATCCAACAAAGAGTTCATATGATGATTTAGAGAAGGCATCAGGTTATATTCAGGTTATATACCCAGCTGCCTCTTATTCTTAAAAGTTTCTCCTTATTTGCCTTCAACAAAACTGTTGAGATAACATTTCAAATGATTTGCGTTTAGGCATCAAAATCAGTCTCCTACAAAGGATGCTGTGATGCTGTGCAACCATCTCAGTAGAAGCATAAATCACCAAGTGAATTGCTCTAATTGATTGTTACTTTCCTGAAATCATAGTGGGAGTCTCCTAATGACCTGTATGTGTGTGGTATTATAATGGTTCAAAGCAGAAGCCTACAGCTATAATCTTGCTTAGCTAATAAAACTGTCTAAGAAATTGTCTGAGAGCATGGAACTCAGGCTCAGACACTAACCTTGTCAATTCCCTGAGACCAAAGATAAAAGAAAAAATAATTAAGGTTACAGAACAATTGTCTCCACACTTCGCTGCAATCAATATACACACACATGCACACCCATACACAGCCTTTCTGCTATCTTCTAAATTCCTGAACTGAGAGGAAAACAAAAGTATTATTATGTATTAAGCAGTACGTGCTAGCTCCTATGCCAAAAAATGTGTTATTTCATTTAATAATCCAATAACCCCATAAGGAAAGTGTTATGTTATTCCCACTTTACAGATGAGCCTTATAATGGTTAAGTAACTTGAACAAGTGTAGAAACTTCTAGGAGGAAGAACTTGGATTTGAACCCAGCCCACCTAAGGACCGAAGCCGTTGCAACCTCTGAACCACTGAGCTATCTGTGCAAGGTGGTTAAGAGCATTCTGAACAGCACTGTGTTCACAAATTAATGACTAAATGATAGTGCAGATACACAACTGGGAAGGCGTAAAATGTAGTGGCTCAGAATAGTTGTAAAAAAAAAAATGGAGACCATTATGCTAAGTGAAATGAGCCAGTCAGGGAAAGACTAATACCATATGATTCCACTCACATGTGGAATTTAATGAACAAGCTGAACTAACAAGCAAAACAGTTACAGTCTCATAGATGGAGGGCAGATGACAGCTATGCGGTGGCGGGGACGGGAGCCTGGAGGGGAGGGGAGGTTGGGGGGAGGAGTTGAGCAAATAGGAAAAAGACTCATGGACATGGACAACAATGTGGTAATTGCTAGCAAAAGGGGAGTATAAAGGGACTAAATGGTAATGGAAACAAATACAATAAAGATTAAATTTAAAAAGTGGAATATGATGCCATTGTAAATAAAAATCACATCAAATTTTAATCATTGGTAGGATCCTATGTAAGAAACTTACCTAATCAAATCTAAAGGCTGCTCCTTGTAAAAATACGAAAACCGGGCCCAGTTCTGGAAAAGTATGTACCTTTCATTGACAGGATTAGGAGGTTCTGCTGGCTTCCAGTACTGACCCTGCAGATATCCAAGAAGGAAGCACGTGAACGACACAGCGAAAAACAGGTGTGCGAAGTAAACCAACGGCACTTCGATGAGGTGACCGAACAGGGCGAACGTTCTCTTTTACTCTTAGGCTTGGACTTTCATATTCCACTGATGTGAAATTATTTACTAAAATCCATAATAAACTATAATAATAACGGTTTATTTTTTAACTTCTTACACCCAATTATTTTAATATTCACAGCCCAGGAATTCATAAGTGGCTGAGATTTTAGGAACAACCCAACATTGTTATTGTAGAGACTGAAACGTAAACCCCAGGAGAATGACCCAAAGTCCTGCTGCTATGACAGGAATCTCCTCCAGGGAACCTGTCTTCACTGATATCCATTTCCCAAAGAACTTAAAATATACACAAAAACTTCAGCACTTAGAAGCCTCAGTAGTTTCATGCATGGGTCCTCTCCGCACTGTTAGGTGCTGTTACTAACATCTCTTCAGGGCCTAGCAGAGAACTGACTACACACGGCCGCTCAATACATTCTTTTTAACTGTTCGCCTAGACAAGTGAACCGCCGAAGACAGCACTAAATACATGTCCAGTGTAAAATGAAGAAAAATCCCTGTGATGAGGTGTTAAGATTTTAATCTTCCAGATTCCAACAGTTTTCTTCTTCTGTAGCTAACCCTGTGAACCTTGAGAATTGAAATAGAAAAAAGAAATGCAGCCTATTTATATATCAGGAATAATGATTCTTTAAAGTACACTGGTGAAAATCCAGTACCTAAACTTGAATTCAGAGGGAAAGAAAGAAAAAAAAAGTAAAATTAACAGTAGATTAAAGCTCTCTCTAATATCATCTCAGTAACACTGACTTTCTAATAAGTATGAAGGATTCTACTGGAAAGCTACATGTATAGATTAAAATTTCCGGTAACTGAGGATATTTGGTCTTTTTACTTTGGCTTTATGACCCAGTAATAGGAAAATGGGAATTAATGTCTAAAAACAAACAATCCTCAAAATCTTCAAAAACCGAATGAGCCCATCTGTGAAAAAAGATGGACAAAAAATGTATTACCAATGTTTATTCACACCATGGAGATCTCTACTTTAGGCCCACAACATTTTTTAGAATCCATGATGTTTTAGAAATTCTTTTGCCCCAGAGGAAAAAATACGGTGGATGAGGAAGGAGCAGGGATTGGAGGGGTAGGGAGGATCATTTCACCTGATTGATACTCCTGTTGAAAACTGCTATTCACTTTGGAAAATCCTGCTGTGCCCTTATAGGAAACATATCAAAGATAATCAACTAACCAGTGAGGAACGGACTATAGTCAATTACCACACTGTTGAATAAACACTGGCAGAGAAAAGCTGGCACAAAGGTTTAAGTCCTGGAAAAGAGAGAGTTCGGCTTTGGGCTTTTGGAAATTACCTTCAACATTACCTTCAAAAAAACCAGCAATGATTTAGAGGCCACTTGTTTAAATGGACATACTTGGTTCTACATTCCTAACGAATGGGTTTCTCATAAAAGAGAGTATGTCATCAAAAAGTCTAGTATAAGTATGGAAGAATAAAACAGGAATAAAAGAAACGAAAGTTCCAAGCGATGACTGATCTCAAAATAGTTCATACATGTTTAGCCATATAACGTCTACTGCCAACGGCTGGTGGCATTTAGACATGTAATAACCAAAAGACAAAGTTTCCCTCAGAAACTAGGCCACCAAGCTTTCAGGTTTGACTGAATGGGTGCATCATATAGAATGCCCCTTCTTTGTTAAACTGATGAAGCTCAGTGGTTTTGTACAATGATCTGACAGCCTCCGAGAATCATTCTTCTGAACCACGGTTATTGGTCTGAACCTTTCTTACAGACTGAAGTCTTTGGCCTGTTTTGACGTTGTGCACATCCTCTATTTCCTGGAAATTCCTAGTCTGGGAGCAATTCATGGATGTGTCCCAGTAATACCTAGCGGATTGCTTCAATATAATTAAAACAAATTATGCCTTTGATGAATAAGTACATGAATGCATTTAATTCACGCATGTAATTTAACTCCTTTACAGCTTTAAAACTTTATACGTGAGAAAAAATCTGAGGAACTCAGAAGTTCCAAATATTATGTCCTAAAATGTTCCTTTACTAAAACCACTATTTTCAATATGGGTCCTAAAGAAAAATCACATGCAAATGTAATAATTTTCCCAAAATGAATTTCCATTACAACCTCAGTGTAAAGAGGTATTAATTTTGTGTATCAGCATCATTGATAAAGCTCTCAGATTGCAACTTGGGAGCCTTTAGGGACTTTCCCAACATGTGAGAGAATTAAGCAACCTGTCAGAAAAGGGAAACCAAGCTAATACTTACATCATGGAGTGGATACGCAGATGAGTAAGTGTTAGAATTCAGGAGTCTTTCAATCCCAAACCTTTTCTTCCCATCTTCAATGCCAAAAGGACATCGTGACAGAATATAATAAACCTACAAGGTAAGAATAAAGAGACATGCATTTCATAAATTTATGTTTTCTACATTTTTTTCAATCACAATTTAACAATGTCTGCTTTGAATATAGGTAGGGACTCTGATTACAGAAGAAACCTTCCCTTTGTTGTTTGGGGGAAGATGTAGAGGGGTTTGCAGGTATTTCAACCCCTGGGTATGAGAGCCCATTATTCCCTTGGTGGGAGTGGAGAATGAATCACAACTTGTTTTGCTTCTCTGCCAAGTTCCTCTGGGAGTCTCTTGTGCCGAAATTCCTATTACAATTACGGCTTCAAGCTGGAGTCAAATATCACTACAACTAACAATTCAATTAGGGGAATGTGGAGTAGAATTGATACTTGGGCAAGCTGTCTGAATAATTCTATTAATTACTCTGATATTTATGCAAGACATTTTCTTGATATCTACATTTATTAACTCAAGATTATCATACCTCTGTAACTATTTTGCAATCACTTATATCTTTATATGAGTTTTTTCCTCCATATAATTTGGGCTTTCGTGTCCTCAGCTCTTATATTTTGGTCAATACAATCTTACCTGCTTTTTGTGTTCCAGCAACTTTTCAGAATTTCTGCTTTTCTGATTGTTGAATTTGGTCCTTTTAGTACTATTTCAGATGTACTTCCTTCCCCCTGTTTTTATATTTCAGCATTAAAGAAACTGTGATTGGAATTATTGTCCTTGAATTACCATTTTCTAATCTGGTTAATTTACATTAAAAGTGAGAGTAAGATTCCACTTTGGTCAATCTTAATTTATGTAAGGTAGCTTTAATTTTTATAAATAATGTGATAAATATTAAGTATTGCACATACTTTGAATTATATTCTTAGGAAAGATTCACCAAAAGAAGAACTCTGTCTTGGTGTGTTAACAAAATGAAAAATTTTACTCTACCAAATATTAAGATTTACTATAAAACTATGATAATACATGTAGCATGGTATTGTCAAATAAAAACAAATCCAGACTTAGGAAAGATTTTATTTGAAAAGATTATTGTAAGAGGATGAGATGGACCATTGCAATGGGGAAATCGGTGAACATTTGCAAAGTTAGGCAGAGAAGGGCTTTTCTTTTACAGGAAGAAGTAAACCAGGTTCAGGGAGTATGTTTCATTTTGCTTAAGGAAGGGCTATTCTAGATGCCAGTGTTGGCTCAAGTTGAGGGTGAGTCAAAGTTCAGGGTCCTGAGGGGAATAAAGAAGTTTCATTAAAGTTTGGTCAATAGAGATAAATAATTCAGCTAAACTTTCATGAAACGGAATGGGAATGTAGAGGGCCAGGGTCTGACTGATCCTTATTACTACAAATAACAAAGGGAGGTATCCAAGGGTAACTACAGATGTAGAAGACCTGAAATTTCCCTGGTGCCAAAAGGAATTAAGACTTCCTCCAACTCCCCTTTCTTAGAGCATTTCCAATAGAGCACTTGTAATTATAAATTCCTTCTCTAATCTTCTGACTTATGTCTTTTTAAAAGCTAATGAAGCCGCTTGCCAGTTTGACAACCCAGGAGTGTTTTTCTTAAATTTCCTAGGACCTGTCTCTTTTAAATAAACATATCAAGAAAGAAAGCATCCCTATCTTCCTGTTTCTATGGGAGTGTAGCCCAGGCTACTGGCTCCCAATTGTAACTACCCGCTTGACATAAAGATACAAGAAATTTATTTTTTGGATAAAGACAACTAACCCAGATGAACACTTCAATTACCAGGTGAATTTAGGTTGAACACTGTGGCAAATGGTTCTGCCAAGTCAGACAGGGGATGGGGAGGATAGCTACGGATATTTTTTAAGTCACATGGGGACAGGTGGTCCTTTGTAGCAAGCAGTTTCCCAGAATGAGAAGAGTGGGGGATTTCTTTAAATGTCCCTGTTTTCTAGGACTAGAGAACTCAGATAAAGTTCAACATCATTAGTTTCTTTAATCTTCACCCAAGTACATGCCTACTGATTTTAGAAAGAGGGGAAGGAAGGGAAAAACAGAGGGAGAGAAACATCCAAGTGAGAGGTAAGCATAGACTGGTTGCCTCTCCAGTGTGCCCTGCACCCTGACCAGGGATTATCCACCCATGACTTAAGCACTTAAGCACGTGCTCTGACTGGGAATCGAAGCTGCCACCTTTCGGTTTACAATGAGGATGCTCCGACCAACTGAGCCACACTGGCCAGGTCAACATTGTCAGTATTGATACAAAAGTAGAGAGATCAAAGCCACAAAATCAAGCCCAGGAAGACTCAGACTATATAGATACTTGAGTTATAACAATGGTAGAATTGTAAAAGAGTGTAAAAAATACTGAATGTTTTCAGTAGTTGGTGCAAGTTAAATTACTACACATATGGGGGAAAAATGGACTCCATCTCACATCATGCACAAAAGTTCATTCCAGGTGGATAGTCCTCAATGTGAAAAGCAAATAACAACTCTTAGAAGATAATATAGGAAATCAACTTCATGATCTTGGGGGGAAGTTTAAGAGCATTATTGTTAAAGTAAAGGCCTGAGAAAGTGGGCTATGTGAAAATTAAAAACATCTGTGTAACACAAGAAACCATTAAAAGAAAGAAGGGAAGCCCAAAGTAAGAAAAGATCAGTAAAATATATAACAAATAAAGGGCTCATGTAAAAATATATACCCAAGTCTTACAAATCAACAAGGGAAGACCTACTTGAAAAACAGACAAGAGACTTTGGTGGGGATTTCATAAAAGTGCCTATCTAAATGCCCAATGATTATATACAAGATCAGCCTCATTTCTATTAGAGAAATGAAAACTAAAATCATAACAACACAAATTTCCATAAGAAGCAACACAAATGAACAGAAGCTCATACAAAGCTGAATTAATCATCCAAATAAATGCTGAGCCAAGTGCTGTATGAGTCAATTCTTCTTTAAAAAATTTAATAACAGGCTAACCCAATCTCTGCTGTGAGAGGTTAGAGTTGCCCTTTGCTGAAGAGGAAGTGAACAGCGACTGGGAGAAGGGACTAGGGCTTCTGGGGCGCCAGAATGATTTTCTCTTTTGATATGGAGGGTGGTTACAGGGCTGCATATTTTGTGATAATTCAGTGAGGTATACACTTACGACTTGTGGATCTGTCTGTATGTATGTTACTAAGACTCTAAATTAATACATATTTTTATAAAGTGTGACAGGGCAATATATATAAAATTTTAAATGTGCATGCCTTTAGATCCAAAAATTTTACAGGTGGTATCCATTTTGCAGAAAAATTTACATATATGCTGAAATATGCAAATACTAGGTTGTAAACTGCAGAATTGTTTCTAATATCAGAAAAGATGGAAACTCAATAGCTGCCAGAAGTGGAAATGTTTAATGAAATTGTTACATTTATGTAAGATGTTACAAAACGCATATTGAGAGGGACATTTGTCATGATGATTGTGAATATGTTTTGAAAAGTACAAAATTCCACACCAGTGTAAAATGTTCTTATTACACTGTTCAATTTGTACAGATAGAAACTAGAATGTACAGGAGAGGATAGTAAGGAAGGGACTTTTTTCTACATTAACCTCCTAAATAACTTCCTCAATAGAGCAAGGACAGAATTGGTGTAGGAATGGAAATTGTTGATCTTTAATGCTAAATTAACCTGAGGTACTGACACTCTTTACAAAGAACAAGAATGATTAATGAATACTGACATTTCTATTCCTGCCCAAGTTCCTAATTTGTTTCTACAGGTTCACTGGCCTTTTGTTACTTTTTAATGTAACATGGGTATCTGAAATTTACAGTTTGCAGAGGGACTCATATACAATACATTCTTTCATTTAGTTCTCCCAATAATTCCAGTGTTATCCTTATCTTTATTTTAAGAGAGGTTATCTTATTTAAAAAGTAGCAGAGCTAGGACTTGAAACCAGGTTCTCTGATTCCATGTCATGTGCTTTTTATTCCCTTATAGTTTGCCTCATAGGGTTGTTGTTTTTTAATCCTGGTAAGAAAAAGGAGGCAATTTTTAGTTTGTAGATTCACATTTTTATATGTTAATTCTAGGCATCACATTCTGTTTAATATGCCTGTCAGTGAAATAAAAAAAAATAGATGAAGGAACTAGAAAAAATGATTATTTCAAAACCCCTCTAGGACAGGTAAGAGTGCTGAACCTAAAGGGAATGAAGTGCCCCACTGCTCAGGGAAAGGGAGTAAGCAACCAAGGGGAAGGGTAGAACCCTGGCAATTCCATGAACAGGCAACAGATAGAAGGGGTAAGAGCAAAACAGAACCTGAATTTTTTCCCTTTAAAATCACATCAATAATATCATCTAGCACTTACTGAGCATTTATTTAGTATGTTCCAGAAGCTGTTCAAAACCTTTCCTATCTAAACTCAATGACCTCTCAGACATCACTCCTATCTTAACACAAAGCAACCGTGGCACAGAAACAACTGTGATTCTTCAAGGGAGAGGTTTTTAACGGTGAACTTAAAAGATTTAGGACTATGAATGGAGAGGAAATATTATTCAAAAGACTGAAAATGGTTTTAAATCAAAACAAAAAGTTCTGAGGCTTCTCAAATACTATCTATAACGCAGAAATTAAAACATTCCATTTCCATTTGGAATGACCAATACATCTCCTATTGTACACTGAATTTACAAAACCAAACTCTAAGGTCATAAAACCATTTTCCAGAGATCTTACAAAATCAGAGTTCTGTCTCTGAATTAAATTCTTTCCCCAGCATCACATGATGCTTCTTTCTTTGCTATGTCCACAACACCAACCATTCATTTTTAAACCACTAGGGAGGTGAACACCTTTAGGTGGTCCAAGCAAACTTACAAACCCGCCAGTATCACTAAATAAATTACCAAATTTATGCAGAAACACCTTGCAGACATAGGTTTGCACACACACATATATTAAAGAAAACACGGGCACACATCCCTTATTTGAAGGGAAATGCACAAAGGTTTTCTCTACCTACAATTCTGTTTCTTGCTGAGGACGGAAAGAAGCTTGACTGGTCATCAATGAGGAAGAGTTCCTGGCGATGTCTGCTGAACTGGGCAGTGAAATATTCAGGATGAGGATGCTTCACATTCCTTGCAAGCTTCAGAGGCCCAAGCAAAAAGCTAAAGGGGATTTTCTCAGGTTGGGGAATATCACTCTCCTTAATGGGCATTTTGATTCCCAACACTTCCGCGTAAGTAACTAATACCTCCCAAGGGGCATGGATCTTGACAAAGTAAGTTCTTCCATCTTCGGAGTTCTGTATAAAAAGGAAGCAAAATAAAAGAAAGCTTACCGCTCTTTGTTATTGACCTAAGGAAAGGAAACAAAATTGTATAAAATCATGAACAAATTAAAGATATCATTGCATATTCAATTTATTAAAATTTTTAGCACATTTAGAAGAGCAATTGCTGAAAAATTATATCCTATATATATAATTACATATACATGTATGTTATATGTTGTGTGTGTGTGTGTGAGAGAGAGAGAGAAAGAGAGAGACATAGGCAGAATATTTTTTAAAATATATTTCAGGGTCAGTGTATACTAGCCTAAAATCCACAGATACATATGTGTTCTGGGCAACCTCTTACATGTTTAGCAACTATCCATGAGCTCAGTGCTTAGGGTATACACGAGATACTTACAAAGTATAAGATGCACTCACTCTTTGTACCTAGCTTCTATGTACAGCCTATACCTAGAGGAAGAACTCTGGATACTAACAGTTCATTAAACAGGAGAAGAATCTCGTTACAGATTGTGTGGTATAATACACATTTGTGAGTTCAGTAAAAAAGAGGGATAAATAAGGAGTATGGACTGTTAATTTAAAACTAGGGAATGTTAGAGTTTCATAGGCAGAGTAGAATCTTAAATATACCTTTAAAAACAATTTTGAAGGAAATTCTAGAAAACTAGTAAATGGTAGGGGATTAAAAAAAAAAAGAACCGTCATATTCACAAGCAGATAAAGTTCCTTGGCTCAAATGTCGGTTGTGCTACAAGACCGCCAGGTGAGCTCCACCGGGTGCCAGGTAAAGCAGCTTTCCAAATGAGACAGCTATGACACAGAAAGCATGTCTGCACTTTCCCTGTATCCTCAATAGAATTATTTATGTCTATTTTTAAAGTGTTCTACTCACCACCTCATAGTGCAAAGACCAGTTTACCTGAACCACCACAGACATTACCATTCCCAGTACACACGTTTGGAGCCAAAAATAAAAAATAAAAAATAATTTAAAAAAAACCCTACTGAATTACTCCCAAGCACAAGGTGCATCTTAATCAAAGACCGCAGTAGAAGAAAACAACACTTAAAATGCCACGACTCGGGTATAAATTACCAACTATTCTTACCGCTTTGTCTTCAATTTCCAATTCAAGACCTGTTTTTCTGAGATTTTGTTCAAACTCTTTTCTCCTCTCCTATGGAAACATAAACCAACAGAATTATGTAGAACACTTTTATTTACACAGTAACAAATAGACTTGTTACACAGTGACTAGGTCCAGTCCCCCTGACAGTCTCCCGTAACAGTACTCCATGTATTACCCCATCTTAGTGCCACATACTGCTTTTCGCCTGGGCTGTAATTTCATAGTACAACTAGAAAAATTCAGTGTATTTAGGAATGATCTCCAGGAAATGTACAGGATCTCTATCTGAAAAAATGTACACAACTTCACTACATAACATTTAAAAAACCTGAATATACAGGGAAACACATGCTCCTTTCGGGATGACATGGTATTACAAAGCTATCAGCACCCTTCAAATAACTGCGATACTTAATGCAATTTTAAGCCAAAATATTATCATGCTTTATTGATCTTGAAGAATAGAATAGCTTCACTTAGTAAAATTAAATTAAATGCAAATAATCATTACTTGTGGACTTCAAAACTATGTGCTGATTGCTGAAAAAACATTTGGCTCCCCAGAAGGGAAACTGCTATCCTAAGAAAGGCCTGCCTGCAGGGTGGCGCTGCTATCTGGGGACTTGGTTTTCCGGAGGGTTCCCACAACTCCTGAAAGTGACAGAAGTTGCTCACTTTACCTTACCTGTTTGCACAAACAATACAGTTTATGCTAAACATCTGCTTTCCTTCTGGGACTATGACATGTTGGTATATGCCAGGGAGAAGGTGAGAAGGTGAGCGATCAGCCCCCAATAAAATCCTAGGGCAATGAGTCTTCAATGATCTTCCCTAGCAGATGACACTTCACGTTACCAGAGGAATTAAGTGCATTCTGTATGACTTCACTGAAAGAAGTCTTGTGAGCCTGCTCTGGTTTCCTCTGAACTTTGCCCCAGGCATCTTTCCCTTTTGCTGATTACTGGGTGTGACTGTATGCAGTGCCCTGTGAGACCAAACCTAGGGCGGGGCTTGGTGTAGGCAAGAAGAAAAGGCATCCAGGGCACAAGTGGAGGTGTTGGCTTTAGGCAGAAGAACAGTTTTCCTGTGGTGATGGGCAGAATGGTAGATTATGCAGGTGAAGATGGTGGCAAATGGATGGAGGTGGTGATGGAAATTTAGAATTTCTCTTCCACTTCAGTTTTCCCAGTGAAGTAGAAAAGTATGGTCAGCTAAGCTTGAAAATTCGGAGGAGGTATTGGAGGTGTGAGGAGAGAGAAAAAGTAATAAAACGGTCATCCAAAAGAATGGGAGCAGAGTAACACAACGAAGGAAAGTATGATTGCCAGACAGTGTTAAGGGCCTAGCTGAGGTCCATGGGTACAAACATAAGGTACAATCAGTAAGTGAGCTGTACGTCTTTCTTTCTGCATGCTGCTGGCACAGAGCAGGTGGACAGTGAGGTTGAACTAAAGTTGTTGATTTGCCAAGGAAATATAATTAATAGACAGGCAAGGAATTTGATGGTCTAAATAATGACATAATCAGATTATTTGACATAAGACTTACACTGGATAAGCAGAGTAAAGGGGTGAATATGGAACAGCAGTAAAAAGATGGTTAAGATAATTTATCATAATTGTATCTTATCTGGTGTAGTGGAGAAACAGAATGGTATTAGTCAGAAAGATCTGAGGGGTTGGTCAGACCAATGAATGTCTAGAATGGGATTATAAAGAGTTGCAGTTATCACTAGTGATGTATTCTAGGACAGTGAATGGCTGAGTTAGAGACTAAGGTAATTAGAAAAGGGAGTTCAAGGAACAGAGAGCTTAGGATGCCAAAATAATCATCTATATATGCATCAAGATTATCAATAATTAGAAAAAAAGAAACATTGGTGGAGAGTGTGATAGTGAGCCGGGGGCTGAAATTGTTGAGAATTAAAGGGAAGACCCAGGGACAGATTAATGACAGCAACAGTGCATAGTAGTGACAACTCCGATAAAATTTAAAGCTCGGGAATTCTGGGGAGAATGGATGGTAATCAACAATATCCTACAAGCAGGTAGGCATTTACCCACCTCTGGAAAAAGGCTCTACAAGGAAAACACAATCACCACTTGAGAGACCTGCTGGGGAAGGCAGGCAACCTCAGTGAAGAGGCGGGTGTGAAGGGGACACTGAAAGAAGGACGAAAACGATGACAGCGCGTACATGTTCAGGCACAGTGGAAGGGTTTCCGGGGGAAGGGTGAAGGGAAGGGGCAGAAGTCGGTATGTACAAGGTCTGACGGGGACAATACCTGCCATGTTTTGTTTTTATTTTATAGAGCATTTATTTCTTGTGTGAGTACGTTAGTAAATGCGTGTATAAACTTGCACGTAAGAAACAATGTATTAATTCATTATTTGAAATATCTAACATGTATTGAGCATTCATTATGCTCCAACCTCTGTTCTAGGTATTTTTGTAGAGGGCAATGAACAAGACAAAGTCCTTGGTGTTATGAACTTAATTTATGGTGTTTGAGACAGTAAATAAGTAAAAAATAAATAAATGAGCTCACAGAGGGAAATGGTATAATGAAAATAAGGAACAGATCATAACCTAAAGGCTACTTCCTATACAGTGAATTAATGAACATTTAAATGAAAGTTGTATACAAAAGATATATATTTAGACATACAACACAAATTTTAGAGGTCACATTTAATATTTAAGGTAAACTACACAAAAACACATCGGAAATTTGGAAGATAAAAAAGAAGTTAGTGTCCAAAATATCCAAAAACTAGAACTGACGTTACACATCCCCTGTTAGTCTTCCTATTTTGTTGTCTTCTTAATCGGTTTCAGCTTTTGGTAATACTTCAGAGGGCTCTAACTTTTACGATTAAATTCACTGGGAACCTCCCTATTGAATTACAGATTGTGTTTCTTTTTTATTATTCCCATTTCTTTCACATAAGTACTTACCGCCTTTAACTCTGCTTCTTTCCTTATGTCATCAACATAAGAAAGCACAAAATCAATTTGCCTAATCCCATCTCGGAAGAAGATGGAGTCTTTGCTTTGTTTGTCTTTTTGAAACTGTAGGAGACATGAATGACAGACTTAAAATTATATTTTTATTTTCAAATGGCAAAAATATGATATCCTTATTAGATAAAACCTAATCAATATCTCATTTATTTCAGTCCTAAAATGGCAGGTGAAGACAGAGTTTTCATCAACAGAAATTTATGCTTGTTTCAGAAAATGAAGCTCCATAAAGGAGATATATATTACACAATAAAGACTCAAGATGAAACTAAGTATATTAACAACATGCACACAACAAAAATGATAAAATTATACCCAAATATAAAATTAATATATGTATACATCGATCCCAAAATACACACTTAGAAAGAGACCTGTTATCTTTGTTGAACAACATGCCAATTAGTTCAACAAAGAAATAAGGTCTATACCACTTTAGGAGTATTTAGTTATAGACCAATTAATTAATCTCAGCATCAAAAATAAACTTAGGATTAATGCTTATACTATGATTACATAAAATTGCCACTTTCTAATTCAACTTTTTAAGGGTTAAAAATAAAATCAAGGTGCAGTTAAAAATTAGGAAGCAGGTAGCCTGCCGCTGGCTTTAGGACAAGTAAAGTCTCATGCAAATCTCCTTTCAACATCAATTTCTTAGGTGAGCCAAAATCAATCCTAGTCTAAATCTGTGTTATCAATTCTCTCAGTTTGGTAATCAAGGTTTCAAATTCATCTTTCACATTTTGTATAATTCAATAGTGTGTCTTCCCTCTCAAAACTGTAAAACACTAGACAGCCTCAGAAAGAAGGGATTTACTTCATGTTTGACTAATTAGGTCTTCTTCATAGTGTATATGTATAGTATATAATACTCAATACTTGGAATAGCTCCCATACAACACTTAGAATGATGCAAATAGATAATGCAGTGGATGTCAGTGATCTCTCTATCCCTGTGACGTGAAGTTATAGTACAGACAACTTTCTAGTCGTTGTATCTAACTGCTGAGTGAAGAATTAAATTTAAAAATTTCATAACTGGCATGCACATCAGCTTATGAGTTTCTTTTACGGTGTTCTGTGCTGCTTTGTACCCAAGTCAGGCCAGACAGTCTTCCCATAAAAAGAATAAATGCAGATCAGGCACAGACAAACAAGACAGAAATCCCATGTATGACCTACTGTCTATGAACAGAGTAACTGCGTTTTATCTACGTGAAGACAAAGCTGGTGTGCCTGAGAAAGAAGTAGCTCCCAATGCACAGAAGGAAATGGGCGGAAAAAATAGAATAAGAAACAAAAAATATTTAGGGTCTGAAGATTAAATATCAAAATACAATAAATCAAATGGTAATATGTATGAGTTATCTGTACCTCAAAGGATTACATAATCATCTCCCTTTTCCTAAAAGAAAATAAAGGAACCTGAGAAAACTCAAACTGTTACTTATACATTGATTACAAATCACTAAAAAACATAAAAGTAAACAAAACAAATTATTTACTCTTGTAAACCATCATAGTATTAACATAGGAAATTCACTACAACTTGTGGAAGCCAACTGGTACAGAAAAAAAAAAACACTAATTAGACTAAATGTAATCAAAGCAAGTAATAGACGGGGAAAAAACAAATATCCTTTTGCTCTAAATATGGGACAGCCATATTTTGCATGGCATTTTATTAAAAAGCAACATCTATTTACAAGTGCTCTTACTGCTTGGACAAGTTACATCTAGACCCACAGATAGGCCTGGTAACGGAAGGTGTGCACATAGAAACCAGCAAAAATCACACGCAGCATATCTGACTATCAAGCAATAAGCAAAGTAGCTAGAAAAATAGTGATCTCCATTATTTTCCTGAGGGTTCAGTCAAAATGGGTATACATATATACTTCCCTTCTCCTGAAAGCCAATGAACTTCTGTTGTTATGCTGTGTCCTAACTAAAAACTGTGACTTTTAAAATACAAACAAAATCACTGGTGGCCTTGTAAATCACCATGAGGTACATGTCAAGAATGTTAACAAAAACTGGTTGAAGCCACTGGGGCAGAAAAACCTGATAATTTTGTTACATATAACCAAATACTATTAAAACTCATCATTCTTAACTTTTGCCTAAGACATGACATTGAGATCATATTTTGCAATGTGTGTAGGAGTCTTTGTTTGTGTTTAAATTTATTTGCTATCAGAAATGCCTATATAGGAGCCAAATATTAAGGTACCTTTTCTTTGAATGAGGTATTTATTTTGAAGTTCATAAACTTAGATTCCTGTTGGGGGTTCATAAACCTCTGAAATTGCATATAAATTGTATCGGTGTATATGTATAATACGCACACATATACCCATTTTTAGGAGGAAGTTCCATAGCTTTAATCAGGTCAAAAATATATTAAAAATCACCATTCTAAAACCTCAATAGCTGGGAAACAGCAACCAGTAAGAAAGCACCCCTCCCCCAATCAATACTAGTCACTGGGATAAAAATGACACAGACTATCTATCACTGTGGCCATCCAGAGCATAAGCAGCATCATTCAGCATTGCTTTTACCATAAGACGTCGCCTCAGGAACAAATTGTATCTCTTTGCAGGCTGTGAAGCAATCGATAGAGAGTTAACAAACCCTGTCCAGGATTAAAGACATTTCCGAAAGCATGAATGAACCTGGAGAGTATTTTATGCTAAGTGAAATAAGCCAGTCAGAGAAAAACAAGTACTACATGCTTTCACTTACTTGTGGAATCTAATGAACAAAATAAACAAACACAACTGAAACAGACGCATAGTTACAGAGAACAGACTAAAGCTGTCAGAGAGGAGCAGAGAGCAGAGGGAGAGGGGAAAGAGGAGAGGGCTGGGTGAAAAGGCAGAGGGATTAAGCCAAAACAAACACACAAACAAATGACCTCACAGACACAGCGTCCAGTGATTACCAGAGAGAAAGGAGTATGGAGGGAGGTACAAGGAATTCTGACTTTGGGTGAGCACACAACACAATACACAGACAATGTGTTACAGAATTGTACACTTGAAACCTATATAATATTATTGACCAGCGTGACTCCAACAAAGTCAATAAAATTTTTTAAAAGAAATAAAAAATCTAATAGCATTATTAACATTTTTTCACTCATTTGCCAAACTGACAATACTAATACCAATCTGACCTAAAGTACAGACTCTCAAGTAACAATTTACAACCTTTCTTCATCCTACATGCTAAGAGATATAACAGTTTAGGGTCAAAGAATATTTTAAGAAAACATTTGCAACAAACAGACACACAAACTCAGTATTATCACTCAGGTGAATGTGTACATTGGTGTGATATTTAAATTTGAAGGGTGGGAGAAGTTAGAAAGAAGAAAATAACAAAAACTGAAAAGAGTAAAGAACAAAGTAAATTTCCCTAAGTCCTTTATACAGTAACATTAAGTAATACCAATTTGTGGAACTGAATTAAAGAAAGGAGGGAGATAAAACAATGATGAAGGGAAACATGGAAATAATAGCAAAGTCAAACAGGTATTCTGTTAAGCAACGTGCCATACATCAAGCAAAGAAAGTAAAATCACTACAATTATACTTGGACTGTATATGGTATTGAAAGTTTACCCAATAGTGTAAAATATTTCATAGTCTCTCAAAATGCTGAAGGGAGAAAAAGGAAAGTCATTCTATTATTTACTTATTTTAAAAAATATTTATTTATGTATTTTTAGACAGAGGGGGAGGGAGTGAGAGAAACTTGGTTGTGGTTGCCTCTTGCATACTGCTTACTGGGGACCTGGCCTGCAACCCAGGTATGTGCCCTGACTGGAAATCAAACCCAGGACCCTTTGGTTCACAGGCCAGCACTCAATCCACTGAGCTGCACCAGCCAGGGCTCACCTTATTTTTAAAAAGACAGGAAATGAGAAATTGACTGAAGGAAGTGAGTGAAAGTGAAGCAAGAGCCCAGCAAGTGGCATTGTTCGTTCCTCGCTGACCTGTCCCACACACACGGCGCCACAACACAGCAAAGTGGCATGCCCCACCCTAGCAAATATCTAAGGCTTACAATATAACAGGTGTGTGGAGACAAAGAAATATACCCCAAATGAAAGAACACATCAAAACTCCAGAGAAACAACTAAGTGACGAGGACCTAGCCAACCAATCAGATGCAGAGTTCAAAACACTGGTAATCATGATGCTCACAGAAATTACTGAGCACAGCCACAAAATAGAGGAAAAAGTAAAGGCTACTCAAAGTGAAATAAAGAAAAATATACAGGGAATCAACAGTGAAGAAAAGAAAACTGGGGCTCAAATCAATGATTTGGAACCAAAGGAAGAAATAAACATTCAACCAGAATAGAATTGAAGAAAAAGGATTCAAAAAAATGAGGAGAGGCTTAGGAAACTCTGGGACAACTTTAAATGTTCCAACATTCAAATCATAGGGGTGCCAGAAGGAGAAGAGGAAGAGCAAGAAATTGAAAACTTATTTGAAAAACTAATGAAGGAGAACTTCCCCAATCTGGTTCCCCAATCTGGCAAAGGAAACAGACATACAAGTCCAGGAAGCTCAAAGTCCCGAACAAGTTGGATCCAAGGAGGAACACACCAAGACATCATAATTACATTAGCCAAGACGATAAGGACAGAATCTTAAAAACAGCAAGAGAAAAGGAGACAGTTACCTACAAAAGATTTCCCATAAGATTGTCACGTGAGATTGTCAGGTTTGTTTTGATTTCTCAAAAGAAACCTTGCAGGCAAGAAGGGGCTGGAAAGAAGTATGTGAAGTCATGAAAAGCAAGAACCTACATCTAAGATTACTCCATCCAGCAAAGCTGTCATTTAGAATGGAAGGGCAGATAAAGTGCTTCCCAGATAAAGCCAAGCTAAAGGAGTTCATCATCACCAAGCCCTTATTATATGTAGTGTTAAAGGGACTTATCTAAGAAAAACAATAAGATCAAAACTATGAACAGTAAAGTGACAACAAACTCACAGCTAGCAACAACTGAACCAAAAAGAACAAAAATGAACTATGCAAACAAGTAGAATAGCAACAAAATCACAGAAATGAAGACCACATAGAAGGTTATCAGTGGGGAGGGGGTTAGGGGAAAGTGGGGGAAAAGGTACAGGGAGTAAGAAGAGTAATTGGTAGGTACAAAACAGAAAGGGGAAGGTTAAGAATAGTATAGGAAATGAAGAAACCAAAGAACTTACATGTATGACCCATGGACGTGAACGAACTAAGGGAATGCTGGAGGGAAGGCGGGTACAGGGCAGGGGGAAATAAAGGGGAGGAAAAAATGGACAACTGTAATAGCATAATCAATAAAATATATTTCAAAAAACAGAAAGCGTGAAGGTGAATTTTAAAAGCAAAAAGAAAAAAGAAAAGAAAAAGAAAAAGCTGAGGACCATATGATTTCACTACACGTGGGATGTAAAACTGAAACTGACAGACACAGACAACAGTAGGTGGTTACCAGAGAGAAAGGGAGAGGGAGGATAGGGTAAGTGGGGCCAAATATATGAGGACAGAAGATGATCTGACTTTGGGTGGTGGGCACACAATGCAATATACAAATCATGCATCACAGAAATCTACACTTGAAACCTATGTAATCTTACTAACCAATGTTACCCCAACAAATTTGATTTAAAAAGAGAAAAAAATTGTACTAATTGCTGCTCACCGTTGGTTCTTCCGTGATGAGAAAGCTGGTCTCTCTGCTGCTCAGGCTCTGCTATTAGCACCAGGGGGAGATACAATGCTGTTAATAATAATAATACAAGTGGACAGGATATACTTTCAACAACCAAAGCTCTAGCTTCTCTACACAGAAATACTAATCCAGCAATTCAGGGGAGCTATGAAACACCTGAAACAGAATGTAAAACTGTGTACATGTGTGTATATGTGTGCATGTGTATTCATGCAAGTGTAGGAGAGGGTGTGTGTGTATGTGAAGACAGCTTGAGAGAGAATGAGAATTTTAGAGGTAGCTTTATTCAATCTTAGGAAAACCCTGAGACACAATAAATGGTCAAGAACTACTATACTACAGAGAGATAGCAAGGATCTCCATTCTTTCAACAATGCTGAATCCTCGACAGGACCAAAACAAAGGGAAGAATTAATCAACTATTTAAAGCCTTTTAAACATTTGATGACATTCAAGTTATACTGAAACAGTGGGAAGACCTGTGAGAAAACTGAGTCTATGAGTTAATAAATGCTGAAAGTCCTATTTCACTGATCCTTGATTGCAGTTGCCTGTGGACCTTAAAAGAATTCCATTAACTCACCTAAAAATGTCAGATATCAAATAAAGCTAATGAATACCTTGATCACTTAATTCTGAAATAGCAGTCTCTGGTAATAAATTGTGCATCTACATTTCTGCATGTAAGACAATGTATAAATTTATTATAGCTTCACATCACATCGACTCCTTGTAATGTTTTCAATTATGCTAGAAATCAATTAGGTATTTTACTTATAGAGGGGTACAAAAAACATATATTACATATTCCAAAAGCAATCAGGCTAGGCACTTCATAATTTCGCATTTCAGGAAAAATGAGTTTGTTGTGACTTTCTACTCAAAAGCTGTGGTGTTCTGTTTGCAAAATGTAAAATAAAATAATACAGGTTCCTTCATACTTTTTGCTGAATATTTCATCACCTCATTTCTCACTGACCTTAGTCTCAGGAAAAGAAATACCTATGCTGTTCTCAATTCTACATTTCCCTCTTCAGTGGCTTTGTGCCAGGGTGCCTCCAACCATTAAGGAATTGAATGAAATGGTATAAAATGTAAGAAATGAGTAAATGGATGAATGACACAAAGCTCCACTAGCAACAGAACGTGGAAATATACAGAAAATCTATGAATCCTCATAGAAACTGAGTGGTCATCCTGAATATTGTAAACATAAGAAGCAATGATTTGGAGATTGATATTCAGAAAAAAAATGCTTCTAGACAGGGCTCCTAAAACAGCATCTCAAAGAAGTACAGCTGTAGAGTGATTAAGAGAACAGCTCTCGACTCGAACTGCCTGGGTTCGGCATCCCGGCACCAGCATTTTGTGGATATAACAATAAGCCAATTTACAGTCTTGGTTTATAGACTCTTCATAATCTTCTTTAATTATGCAAAACTAATTACTTTATATATGTACCTTGAGCAAGTTAACCATTATATGGCCTAATTTCTGTACAGTGAGATTAAATAAGATAATGCATGGGAAGTTATCAATAAATGTTGGCTTTTGAAAGTTAATTTCTGCTTCATTTCTAGTGAGATCGTATAATAAATATATTTAACATAACTTTTTAATTCACATTCATTTTGTGGATATACAAAAGATTATACCAATGTTCAATGTTGACCTACATTAATTATAAATTAATGTTAGACTTTAGAATTTAGTCCTTTTAAAGTTTAAGCAATTGTAAAACCACAAAATATCCTTTGAAACTATAAAACAATTTTAAATAGTGAGCCTGGAATTTCTACATATTCTTCTGTCTTGTAAAAAGACCCAAATATTCATCATAACTAAGTTTGTCAGTGGACTAAACTGAATGATTCTAGTCATCTCTGACTCAAACCAAAGCTTGAATGAACATTGTTATTAATATACCTTTTTAAAAAAATTGACTGCAATGTAGTTTTCACTTCAGCATTTGAGTGTGACTAAAAGAAAATCAAGTTGGCATTGGAGAATATAAAATCAGGTATATCCACTTTCCTTTTAACTTTTTATTATAAAACAATTAGATTCACAGGAATCTGCAAAGACGGTACAGATAGATCCTATGTACCCTTCACCCAGTATCCTCCAATGTTTATACCTTATGTAACTACAGCACAATGTCAAAACTAGGAAACCGACATGAGTACAATGTACGTTCATAGGGCTGTCATTTTATCACATGTATGTGTGTGTGTATATGTGTTTACACACACACACACACACACACACACACACACACACACACACACACAAGCAGCAGCCCAATTAAGATATAGAGCTATCTATCACAAAGATCCCCCTTGTGCTGCCCCTTTAAAGTTATGTCTACTTCCCTCGCCTGCAACATCTGTAATCCCTGGCTACCACTAATTTGTTCTCTATCTCTGTATTTCAAGAGTGCTTTAAATACAGAATCATATTGTATGTGATCTTTTGAGATCTTTTTTCCCCTTCACTCAGCAAAATGCTCTGGAGATCCATTTGAGTAGTTGTGTGTTTCTAGGTTGTTCCTTTTCATTGGTGGGCAGTATTCCACAGTAAGGTATCACCATTTGTTTAACCGGTCACCTACTATAGGCCAGTTGGGTTGTTCCCACTTTGGCAGACTATAAACAAATTGGTTATCAATATTGTGCACAGGTTTTTGGGTGAATGTCAGTTTCCATTTCTTTGTGATAAATGCCCAAGAATATGATTACGAAGTGTAATTACTCACACGTTCCTCATTACTCATCACGCATTACATACATTACTCATAATGGTAAGTGTATGATTAGTTCTAAAGAAACCGCCCAACAGTTTTCCAGAGTGACCGTACCATTTTAAATTCCCACCAGCAATGTATGAGGGATCCAGGTTCTCTGTATCCTCACCAGTATTTGGTATTGCCACCATTTTCCATTTCAGCTGTTCCAAGAGAAGTTTAGTGATATCTCACTTTGGTCTAATTTTGCAATTCCTTAATGGAGAGTGATACTGAACGTTTTGCCATGTGTTTATTTGCCATCCGTATATCCCCTTTACAGAAATATCTCATCATGCATTTTGCTCCTGTGGGTTGGTTGTTTTTAAACACTATGGGGCTTTGCTGTTTCTTTATGTACCATAGATATGAGTCCTTTATCAGATACATGATGTGCAAATATTTACTGCCAGTCAGTAGCTTGTTCATTCTTAACAGGATTGTGCCTTTGGGCCATGCTTAAGAAGTCGTCACCAAGACCTGGTTTCTAAAGATTTTCTCCTGTTTTTTCTTCAAAACATGTTATAGTTTTAATCTATGATGAACATTGCATTAACTTTTACATAAGATGTGAGGATTAGGTTGAATGATTTTGCCTATGAATATTCAAATGCTCCAGCACAGTTCTTTGAAAAGGCTATCCTTCTCCATTGAATTGCTTTTGCACATGTGTCCAAAAATCATTTGGCTGTATTTGTGTGGGGATATTTCTGCAGTCTTTATTCTAATTAATCTATGAGCCTCTCTGTAAATACCACAGACTTTGATTAGAGAAATGAATTTTTTAAAATATTTTATTTATTTATTTTTAGAGAGGGGGGAAAGGAAAGAGAAAGAGAGAGAGGGAAACATCAATGTGTGGTTGCCTCTCATGTTCCCCTTACTGGGAACCTGGCCCGAAACCCAGGCATGTGCCCTGACTGGGAATAGAACCAGCAACCCTTTGGTTTGCAGGCCAGCACTCAATCCACTGAGCTACATCAGACAGGGTTACAGAAATGAAAATTAAAATCACAATGATATAACCTCACACCTGCCAGAAGCTGTATACCTGAAACTAAAACAATATTGCACGTAAACTATAATTGAAAAATAAAATTTAAAAATAAGAATGCAACTAATAAGTTTTTAAATAGGGAAGAGTGCTCCCTTCCACTTCCTTCTTCTTTCAAAATTGTTTTAGCTTTTCTACTTCCTTTACAATTCCACATACATTTTATTTTTTATTATTACTCTATTATAGTTGTCCTAACTTTTCCCCCTTTACCCTCCTCCTTCCAGCCCTCCCCCCACTTCCACAGTCCACCTTCACACTTGTTGTCCATGTCCGTGGGTCATTCATGTTTTTTAACTAGTCCTCTCCCCTTCCACATACAATTTAGAAAAGTCTTGTCTATATAAAAAGTCTTGCTGAGATGTTGATAGGAATTGCATTAACCTATATACATTTTGAGCTTCCACATGATCATTGATCATAAATAGAGATGCAATTAACTGCTGTATGAAATTCACTTCTTAAAGGACAGCCAGATTTTTGTAGTTAATTTTGCTCTTGCTTTGTTTTCTCACAGATTTCTTGATTTTCTGTTTAGACCATCATGTTGACCGCAAATAGGAAAAGCTTTATTTACTCTTTATAGATTCATAATCCTTTCATTTTCTGGCCTTACTGCAAGCACTTGCAGCGCAAGGCTTCATAGGAGCGGTAGGTGAAGACAGCCTCGCCATGTTCCCAATCACAGGGGAAAGCATTCTGTCTTTCACATGAAATAGGATGTTACAGTAGGTGTTTTCTAGGTGTTCTTTTAAGGCAAGGAAGTTCCTGGTTTCTGAGAATTTGTGTAGTTACATGCATTAAATGTGTTTTTTTCCCCTGAAAAAATACATAAAATTGTGTTTTATTTTTTAGTCTTTTAATATGATTAAGTATCTCAATTGATTTTTGCATAATAAATGAGCCTCCATCACTGAAATTATCTCCACTTGGTTATGGTACTAAATTCTTTTCATATTTCATTAGTTAGTATTTAACTAAGGATGTGTGTGTCTATGACCATGAGGGAAGCTAGTTTTCCTTTTTTGTGCTGTCTTTGTTTGGTTTAGTGCCAGGGTAGAGGAAGACTCTAAAATAAATTCTAAAATGAATTGGGCTAGTGCTTATTCCTATTATATTTTCTGGGAGAAATTGTATAAAGCTGGTACTAATTATCCTTTAAGTAAACATTTGGTAGAATTCTCCAGTGAAATGATTTGGACCTAAAGATTTCTTTGGGGAAAATTTTTAAATTATACATGTGATTTCCTAGTAATTATAGGAATTTCAAATTATTTCATATTGAATGGGTTGTGTATTCTTAGTGTTCCTTTATTAACTTTTTTGTATCTACAGTCTATAGCAATATGCCTTGTTTTACTTGTTTCTGGTTATGTCTTGTCTCCTCTCCTCTCCTGTCTTCTCCCTCCTCTTCCCTCCCCTCCTCCCCCTCCTTGCCAGTCTAGCTACAAGTTTGTCAATTTTATTACCTTTTCATAGAACCAACGTTTTGTTTCAATAATTTTCTCTAGTGTTTTCTGTTTTAAATTAATTCATTTCTGTTGTCTTTTTCTGTTATTTCTTGCGATGGAAGCTTATTACTGATTTAGACTTTTCCTCTTTACTGACATAAACATTTAGCGGTGTAAACTTCTTTCTCAGCATTGTTTTGGCTACAACCCTCAAATGTCTGTATGTTGCATTTTCACTTTTATTCAGTTCAACATTTTGCTTTGTTTTTTCCTTGAGACTTTCCTTCATGGACTGTTTAGAAGTATGTTGTTTAGTTTTCAATTGTTGATGTTCCTGTTATCATTCTATTACTGATTAGTTTGATTCCACTGGGACCAAAGAACGCTCTATGATTTCAATTTGTTGGGGTTTGTTCTATAGCCCAGGATGGTCTATCTTGGCAGGTGTTCCATGTGTATTTGAAATAAATGTGTGTTCTCTTATTATCAAGTTGATTAGTTTATAAATATCAATTGTGTCCTGTTGGTTGATCCTTGCTAGTTTTCTCTTTAGTTGTGTCACCTATTATTGAGAAAGGAGTGAAGTCTCCAAGTGCAATTATAGATTTGTGTGTTAGTCCTTTCCATCCTATTAGTTTTTGCTTCACATATCATGATGCTATTATTTGGTACATGCAACTTTAGCATTACTGTATCTTAATGTTGGGCGAACACTTTTAATCCTTATATAATGCCCTGCTCAGTCCACAGTAATTTTCTTTGCTACACAGTACTTCATATATTAATTTAGTACTCCAGCTTTCTATTAATGTTTGTATATATTTTTAGCCATAATATATATTTTAATCCTTTTACTTTCATGTTTTAATACACTTTGCAAAACTGTCTTTCAATTGGTGTGTTTAGACTATTTATATTTCATATAATTAATGATACATTAAGAATTAATTCTGCCATTTTATTTTTGTTTTGTTTTCTGTTTGTTTCATTATGTTTCTCTAGTTTATTTTTCATGATTTCCTATAGGTTATTGGAACTATTTTTATAATTCAATTTTGATTTATCAGAATAGTTTGAGTGTATCTCTTCATAGATTTTGATATTATGTTATATATATATAACGTAATAAACATACAATGTGTATGTTTTATCTGTCAAGTAAAATATATAACCCTCTCTTCCATTTAAAACCCCAAACCTCTTTGTTTATAATTTTCTTAAATATTTATCTGCACACATTGAGAATATCAGAAATTGTTAAAAATTTTTACTTCAATTGTCAAACCTAACTGAAAACTCAGAAGAGAAAGTCTATTGTATACTCATATTTTTACTTTCTGTTTTTTCCCCTCCTTCCCCATGTTAAAAAATTTCTTATTTTATCATTTTCTTTCTGTGAAAGAACTTCTGGCTAATCTTTTAGGGCAAATGTGCTGCTTAAATTTTTCTTTAATCTTCCTTCACGTGAGAATGGCTTGATTTTCTGTTTATTCCTGCAGGATATTTTCACTGGTTATACCATTCTCAATTGGCGGGGTTTTTTTTGTTTTTTGTTTTTTTTTGAGCACTTGAAGCAACTGTACTACTTCCCCAGGTTTCTGAAAGAAAACTACCGTCATCTAATTATTGTACCTTTCCCTAGAGTTAAGGCATTGTTCTCTCTCACTGCTTTCAGGGTATTTCTTTCTTGCCTTTAGTTTTCTGAACTAGTTTTAGTTCAATTGATATGAATTTCTTTGGGTTTATCCTATTTGTGATTCCTTCAGCTTCCTGAATCCGTAGGTTTGTGTATTTTTGACTAATTGAGAAATTTTCACCTATTATTTCTTCAAATATTTTTTAGCACACCCTCTCCTATTCTAAGACTTCAATAACACAAGTACAATATTTTCTGTTATAGTCCCAGAGGGGCCTGAAGCTGTTCACTTTCTTTTATTTTCTTTTTTTCTTCTGTTTAGACTGGGTAATTTCTACTCTATCTCCAAATTCAATGATTCCTTCCTCTATTCATCCCACCTGCTGCTGAGTTGTTGTTTTTTTTTAATTGCAGTTACTCTATTTTTCAAATCTAAAATTTCCAGTATGTTATTCCTTAAAATTTGTTGCATTTTTGCTGAGACTTTCTATTGTTTTTATGTTTCAAGCATGAGCACAATTGCTCACTGAAGCATTTGTATAACAGATGTTTTAAAATCCAAATCAGATATTCTAACATCTGTCACCTCGGTATTGGTATGGGTTGATTGTCTTTTCTCATTCAAGTTGCTATTCTTCTGGTTCTGGGTATTATAGGTGATTTTCTATAAAAATCTAAACTTGTAGGCTATTGTGTTATAAGACTCCAGATTTTATTTAAATCGTCTGTTTCACTAAAGCAGAAGACTTACTAAGTCTTCTCAGACATCGCTCTGGTGGGGTAAGTGGAGTGATACCTTATAACCCAGTGGGGGCAGAATTCCAGGTCTCCAGCTCAGCCTCTGTGCAGGTAAAGGGGTGTTGGGGTGTTGGAAGGGTTTCTCATCACTGCTGGGTGGGGCAGAAGTTCAAGTTTACCATTAGGCCTTCACTGATCCCAACCTAGCAGGGAAGTGCATGGGTGCCTCCTTTCCACGCCCTGCACAGCCTCCACTGTCACCACGGCAGGGAGTGGAGTGGTGGTGGCTTCTCTACGTCTAGACAGTGGTGAAACTCCCAGCTGTCCCCCGGTCTGCCTCTGACAACAACCCAGCAGAAAAGAATTGAGCACCTTGTTACTACTGACGAGAGTGAAAAGCCCAGGCTCCCACATGTTCTCCACGGACTCCCTGCAGATGAATGTGTGGGAGAGAAACATTCTCACAGGGCCTACCTTTTCCAGTGCTGAATATATTGTACATCAGCTAAAGAATGAATATTTCAAATCAGAATATTTTTACCATGTTAACCAGCCAACAGTTGAATTTCAGCACCACTAAAAAAAAAAAAAAACCAAAACTATGACACGTAATATTACTAAAATACTATAGCTGAACTTCTCTGAGTTTGACAAGCCAAATGTAAAGCCTTAGAAATCTGAACAAAATTGTTTGACCTGAAGGCCTGAGGTTGAAGACAAGGAAGTAACATGCACTATTTTTGAAATGTGCAAAGGGATAAGGAACAGCATAAATATGACATGAAATTATTTTTCTGTTATAGAAGCATAAGTCTAGACCATATATAAATATGAAAGATACACACAGAAGCACAGAATGTGAACAGAATTGAAGTTAACTTGAGAAATACACACAAGGATCTGTGAGGCATATATTATGAGGATATCAACATGAACAAAGTGAAAATGACAGCATGTTATCATTGAAGTTGGTTCAATCTGGTAAGATGTATCTTTCCTCAGTCTGCTCTATGGACATGAAAACTTTAATTTTTCATGTTCTTTATTTTCTACATAACAGTCTTGATTCATTTACTCAGTAAATAAGTTCTCTGTGTCACATCACTTTAGTTGTGGAGACTCTAGTTTAGGAAAGTGGTTTTCAAACTTTAATGAATGGCAATAAGAGTCACCTGGGTGCTATTTTAAAATCAGGACTTCTTACCCTTATCCTGAATAGTAATTAGCAATCTGAATAGTAATAGTGATTAGTAATCTGAGGTTGGGCCCAAGAGTCTGCATTTTAAAGAAATTTTTCATATAATTCTTATTCAGGTGGTCTACAAATTACACTGTAAAAATTACTGGACTATATGATTTTCATTGTCCCTTCAGTTCTCATTTTCCATTTCTCTCAGCATTTTGGCCATTGAGCTCTTAAAGGAAACACAGAACTTCTGGGACTCTTAAGTCAACCAGCTTATCCAACCAGTTTATCCAGCTAAGTAGCACACAGCCAATCTACTCTGACAGGCTTTCTTTCCCAGGGTGGGAATTTTAGTCATTCCTAAAAAGCTATTTTTAAAGAATCTTTTGTTTTTTAAATCTTGCTGACTAGCCCTACTCCAATTCAAGGACATACACCTCTGTAAGTACTGCTTTCAGTCAATTAGAACCTACCGGAAAGATTGATTTACCTGACATACCTTCAGAATGCTTATATTCTGTATATAAAAAAATCCTGTTAGTATATTTTTGCAAGTTTATGTAAATAAAATAAAGCCTTTGGCTAAGAGAATTCTGTGTTTTTATAAGTAGTATGTTTAGTATTTAGTATTTTATTTAATATGTTTACTTAACTCAGGTTGAGTCACTTGAGCCCTGGCACAGTGACCAATAAGCACTAACCCCAGACCAACAATTGTGACATAAAAACTGTCACATATCACACCTGCCTTCTACTCTAGCACAATGTTAAGGAAAATATTATTATCTTGCATATAAAGTCTTAGCATTTTGAGTTTATTTCATAGGGAGCCTGAAAAGAAACCAAGCTTATGTTTGCTCCCTTGTAACACCTAGAAAGTCCCAATATTAAATCTGCATGGAACATGGAATCTGCTTTACTTACTAAAAAATGAATAGGTTAGAAGATGAAATAGAATATAGTATGAGTAAATAACTGAAGTACAAAGATCTAAGTATTCATATGAAGTACGTTTCTAACCTAGTCTCAGTTTTTTGCTCTGACTCATAAGAAGCTAGTATATATTAAACTTACCTCATTCATTTCAAAAACAAAGTCTTCCCTATTGGTTCTTCTTTCTAAAATTGATAAGAAAGAAAAAGATGTTAAAATGGCCAATTGATCAGAATATGTTAAGAGTTTGCATATAGAGAAAATAGCAAGTCAAAAATCAAACAAAAAAAGTTCAAAGAAAAAATACTGGAAGAAAATGCCCAAGATCTTCCTGGAGCTAAGTTGCTCAAAGCAGCCTCCAAAAGAAGCTAGTACCAAAAACTGTCTATAAGCTAGGAGAACAACATCAAATACTGACAGGTAGGGTGTCATCTCACCAACCAAGAAACAGACTTAACTGGGATAAATGCAGTTATTAAATACACAGACAGGAAACTGTGGAGAGGAAAACACCCAGCAGCGATGTCCACTGTCACCTGTTAGTTCTTACTGCGTGAGATTTAACATTCTATCAGCATTGTTTTCCCAAAGTTGACCCAAACTGTTCGCTAGTAAAGCAACTTCAGACTACAACATAATTTAAAAGTTATCAAATATCACTTAAGTGGCATTAATGAGTATCTCATAAGGTTTGTGCAAGCTTTCCATTAGATAATGCAGGCAAAGTGCTTCACTGGTCACGAGGTCAATAGACGTTATTCTTGTTGACATTGTTATTATCAGGATGTGCTCTGTTCTTTTGTTGATTTTCAAAACTGTTTTAAATTCTTTGGGATATATTTTAGAGTGTCAGAATAAAGATAAAATAATTTCTTTTGTATTCAAATCTTTTTATGACAGGATGTTATTTCAAAAGTTAACAGGAAAACAGACTGACTATAGCTGTATCACTTAACTTTTATTAGTGCAGGTTTTCTCATCTATGAGATTTAATACATAAGGAAAAACTGTTTGAAAATATAAAACATTATATTATATCATCATAGTACTGTTTAAATGTATAGTTCAAAACTCCATAATGTCTTAACCATCTCTCACTGGACTTTTTAATGAAAAAGACATCAATCTAGTCAATAAAGAATTGGATTCTAAAATATACATGCTTTGTCTTTCAATGTATGGTACTTGAGAACTGACTTAGGAAGCCTTTCATTATTCTCCAAGACAAAAACAGTCACTATTACACAGAATAACTGAATAGAGTTCCAAGTACAGAGCAAACAAGTTCAAGCCTTAAGCCAGGGGTTAGAGATGTTGATATTGAGAAAAATGATACCTACAAAGAAAGGCTCCTGGAAGATTAAACCAACCACAAAACTCCCAGCCATTTCTATATTGGAGCCTTGCACACAATCACACTCTAGGAGAAGGCGGCACGAAGATGCCCGCCTCCTGCACCAAACTACCTTCCTGAACTGCGTTTCTGCCGTCAGAGCCAGCCCTTATACAGGAGTTTGGAAATTTATTTCAACCAACAGGACAGAAGCTTTCCCCCTCCAAGTGGAACTGTGCAGTTATAGCCCCATCAGCATCTTTACCAACTAATCAGAGTGCCTCCCTTCTCACCAATTAGGAACAGTGCCTTTTGCACCAAACTGCAAGGATTTGGAGAACTCTTTTGCATGAGGATGGACCAATCAGGGGCCAGGGGCAGGGACTTCTGTCTCTATAAGCCAGCGGCCCTGTGGCTCAGAGAGTGCACTTTCCCTTTCCACCAAAGACTGCATTCCCTGGCTGGAGCTGAAACACCAGAGGTGACTCCTGGAGCAGAATGGAGCACACAGAGGCAGAGCCGAGTGGAGTGAATGAGATGGAGCAGATGGAGCAGACCAGAGCACAGCTGGCTAGCAGGACAGGGGCCTGGCCCTGGGGGTCTCTTGCAGCTGGGCCACCCTACAGCCATGCTGTTCTGCAGCTGTGCTGCTTTGTCATTGAGCCGTAACACTATTGAGCTATTCCGTAGCAGTGCTGTATCACTGAATAAAGTTTCCTTCTTTACTGCACCTCAAACTGCTGAACCTGTTGGCACTGACTTGGCGCCAACCACCATCAGTTGACACACAGTATTTTACACTTCTAGCTTTTTAGAAGAGAAAGTGTTTCAAGAACCTCTTTTGTCTATTTATTTATTTTGCTGCATTTAACATATAGTTAAAAAATATGTTCAAACTGCTATTGGAACTTCATACAAGGCATTTATTTGAGAATGTTGAAAAGGGACATTATTTCTCCAGATTATGTCCTAGTCCTCCTAGTTCTCCCTTATGCTTTGTTGCTCCTTTCCCCTACTACAACTAACTGTTTTCTTCCTAGGCCAACTCTTTCTAATTTTTTACATTGTATCAGTCTGACATCCTCCTTTCAAGCCTTGCCTGAAACCCCTTCATCTGCCCCCTGGATTAGCCTCCTACCTGCTCCCATGGCACCATGAACGTGGCCCTCTCCCAGCACCTACCCCAGTTATGACCCCTCCACAAGACTGCAAGCTCCCTGAGAGCCAGGTGGAGCATACTGTGTAAACTGTATCCTTTTCTGGAAAAGCAGAAGATTAAAAAGGAAAGATGTTATCACCTCTAACGCTACGCTCCCTCTTACACACAGTGTTCACTAACTCTCCTTTTCTCCCAGACACACAAAATCAGATGTTCAGACACGTCACAGATCCAGACACACTATCACACTCACTCACAGAGTATAAGGCTATAATAAGTGCGCAGAGAAGCAAACCCCTGTCAAAACAGAGGCCTATCTGAAGAGGCAAGGATGTGAACCCCACAACTCTCAATGAGCACTTTGTTAATCTTCCAACTTCCTCTAACATCACTGCAAATGACTACACTCTTCCTAAGAGGATAGAAACCCGCGGTATGAAGGGCTTAATACCAATCACTGTAGCGAATTGTAACATATGAGCTAAAAGTCAAGTCAGCCTGAAGACTGAGCTTTAAGTTTTCACTGAAAGCACATTACTAAGAATACACACTAGCCCAAAAATAGCCCTTGCATTTACCAAATGATCTTCTCAGTTTACACCCCTCCCAGCAGCATAAAATGAAAGTACACTTGACCCTTTAACAATGCAGGGGTTAGGGGCGCTGACTCCCATCCACCCCGCTCAATCAAAAGTCTTCATATAACTTTTGACTGTCTAAAATCTCAAATAATAGCCTATTAACACAAATGAACACAGGAAGCCCATCAACACATATTAATACACACTTTGTTATATGTAGTACATACTATGTTCTTATAATAAAGTTAGATATCAAAAAATATTACTAGGAAACTCAGAAGGAAATATGTTGATAATATTTATTGAAAAATATCCACATATAAGTGGACCCACACAGTTCAAACCCATGTAGTTCAAGGATCAACTCTAAATGCAATCAAATATTCATATTACCAAAGGAAAGGTGGTTTGGTTAAATACAATGTTTAACATGGTTGTCAAGATGCAAACAACTTTACATTCAACTTTAAAAATGCCTTTTTCCATTGTTAAGTCCTTAAGCTGTCTTTTCCAATGCTGGATGTACGGTGAATCAGCTAAGGAATAAATACTCCAAATTAGAACATCCTGTCTGTGTCAACCAGTCAACAGCTCCACTTCAGCAACACTGACATTTTAACAGCAGCACTTGTTTACATAACCATTGAAGTGTTCTATTACATTTTGCCCTTGGAATTACATTTTAAAAATTATTAGATAGTGAGAAAACTAATTGGATATCACTGATTGCCTCATGTGTTCAATTATCAAGAAAATAAACAGAAAATGTAACATATCCAAGAAATATTAACTAGTATGACCAAAGGTAAAATGTTAAGTCTCTCTGGGAAGAAATCTTAACACATGTAAATCAATTGTTTACCTTTCTCATATTTACTATTGAATGTGATTTAGGAAATACATAATATATAAGATCCAGGCTTTCAGTAAAGATATATACAAATATATGTGCGATAAATATATAAGATCCTGTTTCAGTAAATTTATTCTAAGAAATATGTTTATATTTTAAAACACAGAAATAGAAGTAGCTTCTAAAATCTGATACTATGTAACCCAGTATTTTTCAGCCCTCTTCAACCAACACTTTTTGTTTTTTATCCTAGGACATTTGTTTTTATTGCTGCTGTTAGAGAGGAGGGGAGAGAAACATTGATGAGAGAGAAAGAAGCATCAATTGATTGCCTCCTATGCCCCCTGACCAGGAATCAAACCCCACAACTCAAATATGTGCCCTGAAAGATTATCGAACCCACAACCTTTCAGTTACCAGACAACTCTCCAACTAACTGAGCCACACTGGCCAGGGCCAGACAACACTCTTGTTTTCTTTCTTGTTTTTAAATTATATTTTACTGATTATGCTATTAACAGTTGTCCCAATTGTTCCCCCTTTGCCCTCCTCCACCTAACACCTCCCACTCCTTCATGTAATCCCCACACCACTGTTCATGTCCATGGGCCATACATATGAGTTCTTTGGCTACTATATTTCCTATACTGCACTTTACACCCCATGGCTATACTGTAACTGCCTATTTGTACTTCTTAATCCCCTCATCTCTTCACCCATTTCCCCACACTCCCCTCCCACCTGTCAACCATCAAAACACTCTCTGTAACTATGATTCTGTCTCTATTCATCTTGTTTGCTTAGTTTTTTTTTAGTTTCAATTGTTGACTGATATATATATTTATTGCCATTTTATTGTTCATAGTTGTTATCTTCTTGTTTTTCTTAAATTAAGTCCCTTTAACATTTCATATAATAATCATTTGGTGATGATGAACTTCAGTTTTTTTCATTTCTGGGAAGCTCTTTATCTGTTCTTAGATTTTAAATGAAAACTTTGCTGGGTAGAGCAATCTTGGCTGTAGGTCCCTGCTTTTCACGTCTTTGAATATTTTTCTTGCCAATCCTGTCTAGTCTGCAAAGTTTCTTTTGAGAAATCAGCTGACAATCTTATGGGGACTTTCCTATAGGTAACTAACTTCTCTCTTGCTGCTTTTAGAGTCTCTCATTATCATTAGCCTCTGGCATTTTAATTATGTGTCATCTTGGAGTGGACCTCTTTGCATCCATCTTGTTTGGGACTCTCTGTGCTTCCTGGACTTGCATGTCTATTTTCTTCACCATATTAGGGAAGTTTTCTTTCATTATTTTTTCAAACAGAATTCTAATTTCTTGGTTTCTGTTCTCCTTCTGGTACCCCTATAATGAGAATGTTGGACTGCTTGAAGTTGTCCCAGGAGCTGTTTATACTATCCTCATTTTTTGGATTCTTTTTTTCTTCTTCTTGTTCTGATTGGTTGCTTTTTTATTCCTTATGTTCCATATCATTGATTTGATTCCTGGCTTCATCCATTCTACCGTTGTTTCCTTGTAAATTGTTCTCTATTTCAATTAGTGTATCGTTTGTTTCTGATTGGATCCTTTTTTATGCTGTTGAGGTCCTCACTAAGCTCCTTGAGTATCCTTATAACCAGTGTTTTGAACTCTGCATCTGATAGATTGCTTACTGTCATTTTATCTAGCTCTTTATCGGGAGTTTTGATCAGTTCTTTCATTTGGGCCATGTTTCTTTGTCTCTTTGTTTTGGCAGCCTCCCTGTGTTTTTGTTCTTACATATTAGGTAGAACTGCTTTGACTCCGTGTCTTGGTAGCATGGCCTAATGTGGTAGATGTCCTGTAGGGTCCAGCAGCACAGCCTCCCCTTTCACCCAAGCTGGGTACTCAAGGAAGGCCCTTTGTGTGGGCTGAGTACACCCGACTCTTGTAGTTGAGCCTTGGTTGCTCTTGTCAGATCAATGGGAGGAATTTTCCCAGGCCAGTCAGCTGCAAGGATTGGCTGTGACCACTGACCACCAACCTCCACCCTCTGTGGAAGATCAGCTGTGCGGGGGCAGCATGGTGGTGCTCCAGCGTGGTCGATAGGTGTACTGGGCATGTTGGCCCTGGGGTTTCCAGAGTGGTGCAGGCCAAGGTCAGCCATTACCTGTGCTTTTCCCAGGGCCACCCTGCCTGAGCTGTAAAGCAATCTGAGATGGCTGCAACTTGTGCTGGGTTTGGAGATTCCCAGGAGAAGCCAAGCTGTGAATCTAGGAAGTTGTGTAGTATGATCTAAGGCCAGCCGTTCATATGGAATGGGTGGGTCCCATATCAGCAGCTTGGGTGGGTCCTTATGTTGGGTGGGGCAGAGTCTCTGGGAATTTCCAAGGTGGATCAAACAGTATTAGCCAGGTTGATGGAGTCTCAGATATGGCACCAGCTTGCCAGCTCTGTGAGGGCAAGGGTTCAGAAACGGGACAATGGCCTCTGCTTGCCTTGATGCCAGACACTTCAGTTTCTCCTTGTATGATACTGCTGCCTTTCAAGCTGCTACCCTGGTGCTGGAGCTCAGAGGGAGTGAGTCTGAATAGGTAAGTCCATGTGTGAATTCTTTAAGAGAACTGCCTGGGGCTCCAGAAGTTTTTTCCAACTCAATCCCTGCTGATTTCTGCAGCCAGCAGTTGTGGGGACTTACCTCCCTGGCACTGGAATCCTGGTCTGGGGGGCCTGCTGTGAGGCTGGGACTTGTCACTCCCAAGATATCCCTCCCAAATTTTTGTCTGCCACATGTGGGTGTGGGACCATTCCATTCCGCCTCTGTGCCCCTTCTACCAGTCTGGATGGGTATGGTTTCTTTTATTCATAGTTGTCAGACTTCCACTCAACTTGATTTCTGGAAGTTCTGAGTGATGGCTGGTCTATATTTTAGTTGAGATTTTGATGTGGTTGTGTGAAGAGGTGAGCTACATATGCCAATGCCACCATCTTGATTAGAAGTTGTAATACTTTTGTTTTCATAACTGTGTCATTAAACTCCAGAACAAAGTATATATTTAAAACCAGTCCTCCAAAAATTTACTAAATTGTTCATGTTAAAAACAAATCCTCCTACATTAAATTTATTCCTAGGGGTTTTTTTTTTGATGCAATTGTAAATGGGATTGTTTTATTAGTTTCCCTTTCTGATAGTTCATTATTGGCGTATAAAATGCAACTGATTCCTGGTTATATATTTTGTAAGCTGCTACTTTACTGAATTTATTTATCAGTTCTAGTGGCTTTTGGGGAATAAACTCAAAATGGATTAGACCTAAATGTAAGACTTGAAACTATAAAATGCCTAGAAGAAAACATAGGACTTCTGGCCAAGATGGAGGCATAGATGGACACACTGTGCCTCCTCTCACAACCAAGATTAAGGACAACAAAAATAAAGAACCAAAAAAAAAAAACAACACATAGAAAATTGAATTGTACGGAAGTCCGACAACGATTCACCCAGACCGGTAAGAGGGGCAGAGTTGGGAGCCAGTGGAGAGGGGTCGCGGCAGAAGACGGTGGCTGGCGGTCTCAGGCGCGCAGTCACGCCAGGCACACAGGCGGCAGATGCCGAATGTGAGGAGGCCAAGCAGGGCACACAAGGTGGCTGACTGCAACACACATCCACGTGCAGATAAACCAGGCAAAAACGGGCAGCAAGACAGACTGCAAAATGCAGGGCCCCAGCGCTAGGAAGTGAAGTCTGGAGGCACCAATTGAAAACTCTTGTAGGGCCTTAAGTGCCAGGAGGGAGTCCCAGCCTCACAGGAGAGTTCGTTGGGGAGACCCACAGGGTCCTGGGGCGTGCGAAGGCCCACCCACGCGGAGGTCAGCACCAGAAGGGCCCAAGTTGCTTGGGGAAAGCGGCTGAGGGGACTGGAGTCCGAGAGAGGAGCAAGCACCATTGTTCCCTCTGGGACCCCACCCCTACATCCAGCATCACAACCCAGCGACTGGGTTGCCCCGCCCTGGTGAATGCCTAAGGCTACACCCCTCACAACATAACAGCCGCAACCAGACAAAAACAAAACAAAAACAAACAAAAAAAAAAAAACAAAACACAAGGATGGCTCAAATGGGAGAACAATTCGGGGCCCCAGCGCTAATTCATCTAAGCAATCAAGAGGTAGCCAACCTATCAGATGCACAGCTCAAAGCACTGGTAGCCAACCTAACAGAAACACAGTTCCAAGCACTGGTGATTAGCAAGCTCACAGAATTGGTTGATTTTGCTCACAAATTAGATGAACAAATGAAGGCTACAATAAGTGAAATGAAGGAAAACACACAGGGAACCAATAGTGATGGGAGGAAAACTGGGACTCAAATTAATGGAGTGGACCAGAAGGAAGAAAGAAACAACCAAACAGAAAAGAATGAAGAAACAAGAATTCAAAAAAATGAGGAGAGGCTTAGGAACCTCCAGGACATCTTTAAATGTCCCAACACCTGAATTATAGGGGTACCATAAGGGGAAGAGGAAGAGCAACCAGTGGAAAACTTATTTGAACAAATAATAAAGGAGAACTTCCCCAATCTGGCAAAGGAAATAGACTTCCAGGAAGTCCAGGAAGCTCAGAGAGTCCCAAAGAAGGTGGACCCAAGGAGGAACACACCAAAGCACATTATAATTACATTACCCAAGATTCAAATGAAGGAGAGAATTCTAGAAGCAGCAAGGGATAAGGGGACAGTCACCTACAAAGGAGTTCCCATCAGACTATCAGCGGATTCTCAAAAGAGACCTTACAGGCAAGAAGGGGCTGGAAAGAGGTATTCCAAGTCATGAAAGTCAAGGACCTACATCCAAGATTGCTCTATCCAGCAAAGCTGTCATTTAGAATGGAAGGGAAGATAAAGTGCTTCTCAGATAAGGTCAAGTTCAAGTTCACCATCACCAAGCCCTTATTATATGAAATGTTAAAGGGATTTATCTAAGAAAAACAAGATAAAATATAGGAACAGTAAAAAGACAGCAAACTCACAGGTATTAACAACCACACCTAAAACAAAAGCCAACTAAGCAAACCACTACAACAGGAGCAGAAACACAGAAATGGAGATCACATGGAGGGTTAGCAACAGGGGATTGGGAGGAGGAGAGAGGGGGAAAAGGTACAGAGAATAAGTAGCATAGATGGTAGGTAAAAAATAGTCAGGGGGAGGGCAAGAATAGTGTGGGAAATGTAGAAGCTAAAGAACTTATGACACATGGGCATGAACTAAAGGGGGGATTGTGGGTGGGAGGGGGTGTGCAGGGTGGAGGGGAATGATGGGGGAGAAATGGGACAACTGTAATAGCATAATCAATAAAATATAATTAAAAAAGAAAAAAGAAAACATAGGCAGTAAAATCTCAGATACTGCTTGTAGCAATAATTTTTTTCTGATATATCTCCTTAAGCAAGGTAAATAAAAGAAAAAATAAACAAATGAGACTACATCAAACTAAAAAGTTTTTGCCCAACAAACAAAATGAAAAGACATCCCACTGAATAGGAGAACACATTTGCCAATGGTACATCTGATAAGAAATTAACATCCAAAATTTTTAAAGAACTCATAGAATTCAACATCAAAAAAAAAAAAAAAAAAGTCAAACAATCCAATTAAAAAACGGCCAAAGGCCCTGAACACTTTTCCAAAGAGGACATACAGTGGCCAATAGACAATGAAAAGATGCTCAATGTCTCTGATCATCAGAGAAATGAAAATTTAAAACCACAATGAGATACCACCTTACACCTTTCAGAATGGCCATCATCAATAAGTCAGCAGACAACAAGTGCAGCAAGGATGTGGAGAAAAGGAAACCCTTGTGCACTGTTGGTGAGAGTGCAGATGGGTGCAGCCAGTATGGAAAACAGTATGAAGTTTCCTCAAAAAATTAAAAGTGGAACTGCCTTATGATCCAGTTTTTCAACTTCTGGGTAAATAGCCAAAGAAACCTGAAACACTAATTCAAAAGAATATATGCATCCCTGTGTTCATCACAGCACTATTTGCAATAGCCACGATACAGAAGAAGCCCAAGTGCCCATCAATAGATGAGCGCATAAAAAAGTGGTGGTATGTACATACAACAGAACATTACTCAGTCATAAAAAAGAATGAAATCTTTCCCTTTGTGACAGCATGGATGGACTTAGAGGGCATTATACAAGGAGAAATAGACAGAGAAAGACAGATATAGTATGATTTCACTTACATGTGTAATCTAAAGAAAAACTAAATGAACAAACAAAACAGAAAGAGACTCACAGATACAGAGACAGACTTACGATTGCCAACAGGGATGGAGGTTAGGGGACTGGGAGAAAAAGGGGAAGGGATTGAGAAGTGCAGATCACTAGTCACAAAACAGTTATGGGGATATAAAGTACACATAGAAAATACAGTCAATAATATTGTAATAATTATGTATGGTACAGACGGATACGGGAATATATTAGGGGGAATACTTTAGTAAAGTATATGATTAGCTAACCACTACGCTCTATACCTGAAACTAATACAAAATAATATTGAATGTAAGTATAATTTAAAAAAAATTTAAAAAGTACATCTTCCCTGCAATGCACTCTTCATACAACCCTGGTAATAACAAAGGTCTTAATAATGGGTAGTAAAATCAACCTAGCAAAATGACTGACATACTGAAAAACATTTAGAAACACAAGTATCACCTGAGTGGCCCAGGCCACCCTGCTCCTTTGGCCCCTCTCTCATCCATCCATACTACCTGCCACGCCTGGGTTCTGGGTCTATGAACAAAACATCGATAGGAATCTGGGCAGGAGCAGCCATCAGAACCAACCACCGAATATATATGGTATTCCACATCAATAGCCTTTTCTTCCACTCCCACCCAAACTGGAGGTAAAACTTCAAACACAATGAGAGGAAATGTAAATAAATTACAAAGGCCTTTGCCAAGAAAAGGAAAAACTGAAATTCCTGTGGGAAAAGTTCTAAAACCTTCCTGGGAACAGATTCAAGCTGCAATATAACATACGCTGGGGTAATATTGATTTAAGTATACATTCCAGTAAGGAAAATTAGCCTGAGGCTAAATTAGATCACAGTTCTGACACCTGAAAGAGAACAATGGTCAATCTCTGCAATGCCATGTTGGTATCTTTTTTCATTGTATATAGATAGTTACATGCTTCACATTTTTTCCTCCACTTTTCCTTCAATGAAGGATCTATTTCTGTACCTTTCCATGGCTTTACTTCAGCAGGACTGATTACAAGGGATTATCTAATGCTTTAAATTAAAAAATATCTATTAAGGCCTTCAAATTACTGAAATTACAACAAAAAGTAATTCTCAGCAAAGATGAAAACCACTAAATAAGTATAGAAAGGGACTTCTAATACATTCAAAAGTCATTTCATTCTTTTGCATCAGTGAATACCAATCACTTCCCTAATAAATAAATTTATTGTGTCCTTTAGCAAAACCATTAGTCAAAGCTGAAAGTTTTCAATCATTTTCCCTCTATCCTTAAATTGATTTTCTTACTGAAAATGGGGCAGTTGCTTCACACAGAATTGGAGAAAATACCTGCAAATCGTAGATAAGGAATATATAAAGAACTTTTGCAAAGCAATAATAAAATGACAAATAACTCAATTATTTTATATGGGCAAAGGATTTGAACAGAATTTCTTCAAAGAAGATATATGAATGGCTAATAAGCGCTGGAAAAGATATTTGACATATTAATTACCAGGCAAATGCAAATCAAAAACACATTGAGGCACTGGCTGGTGTGGCTCAGTGGATTGAGCACCAGCCTGTGAATCAAAGGGTCGCTGGTGTGATTCCCAGTCAGGACACATGCCTGGGTTGTAGGCCAGGTCCCTGCTAGGGGGCGTGTGAGAGGCAACCACACATTGATGTTTCTCTCCCTCTCTTTCTCCCTCCCTTCCCCTCTGTCTAAAAATAAATAAGTAAAATCTTAAAAAAAAAAAACCCACATTGAGATACTACTTCATAACCACTTCAATGGTGATAACTAAGACAGATAATACAAATGTTAGTGAGGATGTAAAAAAATTAAAACTCTTATGGAGTAGAACTATAAAATGATGCAGACACTTGGAAAACAGTTTGGTAGTTTCTCAAAATTTTCCCTATAGAGTTACTATCTGATCCAGCAATCCCACTCCTAGGTATACACCCAAGAAATAATTTCATACAAAAGCCTGTACATGAATATTCATAACATGATAGGAAAAAAAGTGGAAGCAACCTAAATGCCCACCAACTGATGAATGGATAAAGTGTGGTGTGTGTGTGTGTATGTGTGTGTGTGTATACATATATATAATGGAATAATATTCCATTATATATATGTTTATATGTATATATGAGTATATATACATATGTATATACACAAAAATATGTGTATATATAATGGAATATTATTTGGCACTAAAAAGGAACAATGCACTGACATAAGTTATAACATGGGTGAACTTCAAAATCATTATGCTAAGAGAAAGCAGCCAGTTATAAAAGACCACATATTATATAAGTCTGCTTATAGTATGTGTCCAGAACAGGTAATTTTATATAGTAAATAAGTGAGTGGCTGCCCACAGCTGGGAGTAGGACTAGGAGAAAGGGGGATGGGAAGTGACTATTAAGAGGTTTCTATTTGGGGTAATGAAAATGTTCTAAAATTAGAATGTGGTGATGACTGCAGAACTCTAAATATACCAAAAACCACTGAATTGTACACTTTAAATGGCTGACTCTTATAGTATGTCAATCATAGCAATAAAACTGTTAAGACTGTGGAGAATGCAATAATGTATTGCATTTCTTGGTGCCTCTGAAGACTGACTAGTCAGACTATTTAGAACTTCTATCAGTTAAAAAGAATTGTTTCCAGGTTTAGATCTAATACTAAACAGCTAAGAAAACAGTGTTATTAAGGGAACTGTGAGTCATTGAGGGTCCTGGAGACAAACCGAGAAAAACAGGTGCATTTAAAACAAACAAACAAAAAAACCGTGTGTATTAAATAAATCCAGATCATAGGTCTGTGAAAAGGCCTTGACAAAGAATGAGCAAATATTCCTCAAGTTAAGATTCAATGAAAACAGGTAGTACAGCAGCCTTCGTTCCCAAGTGCACAAGAATCTGAACCCTTAGGGTCCCGTGATTAACCAGGATCTCAAAGCTTGAGTAGTAATCGGCGAATAAAGCAAGGCAAAAGCACTCAAGGGCCAGCTTCCACACGAGGGTCGGGTGCCGTGCATGCTAAGCTGTGGTCCTCAGGAGGAGGCTGTTCGCACGCCTGGGCACTTAAAACTCACGCCCATCGCGCTCACCTATAGCCTCCCAGCATTTTTCCATAGCTCCGCCGCGTACCCAGAAGCAAAGGAGGATGGTCTCGCAAGCGCAGGGGATCTCAGGGGAGATCCTAGGGGATCACCACTTGGACCGAGGCTAGGGGCTAGCCAGAGGAGCAGAAGACATAAAGGGGCACCTACCCCCACCCACCCGAGGAGGGTCTGTTCGTCCGGTAGTCCCAGTTTCATGAAGGGCACGCCTCCCAGGGAACGTCCCAGGGCTCCAGGCCGCACGGCCAACGTCCCCCGGGATCCCTGCGCCTGCGGTGCCCGGGTGTGCGCGCGGAGTCCGACACTCCTGCGGCGTCACTCCTCCGGCTCCTACCTTCCTCCTGCACCATCTCCAGGACGTTCGGATCGCCCATCTTCGCCAGCTCGTTAATGACACTAAATGAGGCGACAGAACACTGCGACCGGTGGTCAGTTCTCGGGCAAAGACTGATTGTGATCGTGGGCCGACGGACTACGTGCTCCGAAGAGGAGCTGGCTTCCTTCCTCTCCTCTCGGAGGATCTCGTGCTCCTGCCTCTTCGCCGTCCCCGGGATATCCAGCCAGTTGGGCTTCTTCTCCAAAGGATACTGCCACTGGACCCGCCCGGTGCCCTCGGCCCGCCGCTTCGCCGTCCTCTCCCGGTAGCGCTCCTGGGACCCCTCCCAGTACTTCTCCCAAAACCATCCAGGACGCCGGTCTCCCGTCTTCCTCGCCCCGCCCGCGGGCTTCACTAGGGCCTCTCCACTCTCGCTTTCCTGCTGCCCTTCTCTCCCGCCCCCTCCGTCCCTGTTTTCCCACCCTTCCCTCCTCCCCCGGACCTCAAGACTCGCCGTCGCCCCGCCCTCCGGGGCCGCCATCTCCCCGCCTCCCGGCCGCACCGGTGGGAGATCGGCCCACTCCTCCCCGGTCTGGTAGTCGGAGCTCCACAGCTCCACCACTGGTGCTTCCTCGGGGCTGGTCTCTTTCTCTCCCTCGTCGGTGCCCGCCGTCCCCCGTCCTCCCTCGGGGCCCACCGCCTCTTGGCCCGTCTGCTCCATTCTCAACAGGCGTTGCTCGTCCCATTCCACTGTGTCGGCCCACGTCCAGGACTCCGGGTTCTCTGGAGTTGCCGTCTCCCCTCTCTCCCAGCCGTCCTCCTCGGATCCCCGCCGACCAGCCAGCTGCTCCCTCAACCAGTTGTCCTGGTTCGCTTCCATTCGCTTGGCCCTCCGCTTTCAGTAGTGGCACTCGGAGGGAACCCCGTCCCAGTTGGAGGGTTATTTTTTGTCGGGTGAGAAAAAGCCCGCCCTCCTTAAGGGGACCCTTCCCCTTAAGGCCAGCACCCTCCAAGATTCTAGCAGCCCCTCCCTTCTGCATCCCGCGCGTGACTGTTAACTTTGCTTCTAGCAGGTCCCACTTCCAGAAAAGGGGGACCTCCCAGATCTCTACCGAATAACGTTGGGGAAAGGTCAAGCATTTTTGTCCTGAATTTAAATTCAGCCTCCGCCCCTAAAAGTTCAGTGGTGTTGACCAAGTTTCTGACAGCTTCAGTTTCCCCATCTTTAACGCGAGAACGATAATAGTACCCGCCTCCTAGGAATATTGTGAGTACAGTGTAGAGCGCTGGCATAATGTGTTAAAAACTAGCCTCCATCAAAACTAACCCCCTGTTACTTTGGGACAACAGTTCAGCTCAAGCAGCGTGAATGGGTCCCACTGTTCTCAGGCTCCTCTGAGTTCGTTCTATGTTATTGGGACCCCAACAGCTGCCAGCTACCCAATAATTGGGAGATACGAAGAATTACTGTCTAATGGGTGAAAAAGACAGGAGCGACAGTGCACTCAGGGTAAAGCAGAGGTATGAGCTGGAAGGCCTTGAAAGTACTGAGGATTGCGTGACTTTGCCTTTAGGGCGGGGATTGGATGGTTTAAGAATAAAGAGATAACCGAGGAAGATTTACCTTTTCTTTTTTTCTTATGCTGTTCTGTTTTTTTTTTCTTTCTATTGACTGTTTAGAACTAAGAATTATGAATTGCCATTTAGATGAGGAAAAAGGCCTAGACATAAGCATTTTGGTGAAGGTCATGGTAACCTGTGGAACTGGAAATCACCTTTTGTTTTTTCCTCTATTTTGCTGTCTGTGCTCTTATTAAACCTCTAGGAATACATTAGTTCCGTTCAAATGATTTGAGACAGACAATTCCTTACTTTATGCATTTTGGAATTGTGTTTGAAATGTGAATCAAGCAGTGGACTTACATGTTATTGAAATAAATCTGAAGTTATGATGCAAGTGTTTGGTTTTTACTTCTCGATTACTAATCATTGTTCGATTCTAATAAAATGTTTACAACATGATTTGTTTCATGTTCTTCCTGTATACCGGGTACTCTGCTAGGTGCTGTGTATATTGTGATTCAACAGATGAGTGCAATCTTTGCTTTATGTAGATTAAATAAAAATAAACAAAATTATTTCTTTGTTTTTATATGATTATCAGTTTTATAGTTCTTGATCCTGCACCATATTTGAAGTGACATATGTGAGAAGACATTTAATGCTCTTGATTTTGCACAGAATGAAATGGAATATTTTGATGCTGAATTGGCTGATATGTTATCAACTTTCTGTAAACGTTGTTAACAAGAAGATGAATGCTCCCTGTGTGCTTTAGATGAAGATATGTATCTTATCCACAACTCTTTAGATCTTGAGAAATTTTCTCAGTAGTCTTATCACTATAGTATTTTATGTTGCTTATCCATTTATAATTTTAGGATCTCTTCATGCTCTTTCTCTCCACACCCTGCCTCTTTAGACACAGTCTTCAACTATACATTTTGAGAATTGTATTCTAAGTAACGAATACACGTTCTCTTATGGGAATTGAACACACGGTTAAGTGCGGCAGTCCCCCTTATCTGCAGTTTTACTTTCCCCAGTACTGGCGATCAACCAAGGTTCAAAAATATTAAACAGAAATTTCCCAAAATAAACAATTACTAAGTTTTAAATTACAAGCGGTCCTGAGTAGCATGAGCAAATCTCCCACTCGCGCGCGCCACGTGAACTGCCTGCTCGCTACTCGCTTAGCAGCCATCCGCGTTTTCAGGTGGACTCACGGTATGGCAGTGCCTGTCCTGCAGTCACCCTTATTTTACTTGAGAATGTCCCCAAAGCCCAAGATTAGTGCTGCTGCCAAATTGAATGTGCTAAAGAGAAGTCAGAACATGTGTTCTGTAAGTGTAAAGATGTACATTATGGACGCAGAAATAAAGGGGGACAAGCATATGCTGAGATTAACTGATACCTGTGGTAAGAACAAATCTTCTATCTGTGAAAATGTGAAGAAGAAAAAAGAAACTAACGCTAGCTTTACTGTTGCGCCTCAAACTGCAAACATTTTGGCCATAGTGTGTGATGAGCGCCTTGCTTCAAACGGAAAAGACATTATGTTTGTGAGTGGAAGACACAAACATAAAACGTGTTCTGATTGATGGCAATGTGTTGCGTTAGGAAGCATTGAGCCTATAGGGACTTCAGCAAGGGCTCCCTTGACACAAGGGACAGCAAGCCATTTACTCCAAGTAGATGATCAAAATAAGATATTTTGAGAAAGAAGCCACATTCACATAACTTTATTACAGTATATTATTGTAATTGTTCTCTTTTAGTTATTGTTAATCTCTTAATGTTCCTAATGTATACATTAAACTTTGTCATAGTTATGTATATGAAAAAAATCATTTAGGAAACTAAGGCTATATTGGTTAACTACCCAGAATTGCATAGCTATTTTTAAAAAAATATTTTATTTATTTATTTTTAGAGGGAGGGGAAGGGAGGGACAAAGAGAGAGAAACATCAATGTGTGGTTGCCTCTCACACCCCACTACTAGGGACCTGGCCCAAAACCCAGGCATGTGCCCCAACTGGGAATCAAACTGGAGACCCTTTGCTTCACAGTCCAGTGCTCAATCCACTGACCAACACCAGTCATGGCTGCATAGTTATTAAAAGACAGAACAAGGGCTTGGATTCAGAAAAGCCTGACTCTTCAGTTTATGTTCTTAATTGCCATATAGGTTTGCAAGATGCAAACTAAAATCAGCTTTGATTTTGTTCAATATTTTTATAAATAGATCTAAAATTCCAGTTTTCTGTCACTTTATCTTTCGAAATGTCTCACTCATCAGTTACTGAATATGATTTCATGTAGCTGGAAGCCATAATGGGTAATTTCCTACAATTGTCATTTTACCCCCTCCCTCTTTAATTCCTACCATAGCTGATGAGTGAGTCTATTCAATATTCAGTGTTGCCTGCGGGGAGGATTTTCTTCCTTCCCATCAGGCAATATTGTTTTTAGATAAGTGTGTTGTTTTTGGGTATGATGACACTGATTTCAAATTTGAGCTCTCTTAGTTCTTAACCGTGTGCTATTTGGTGAGACTCTTACCCTTTCTATGCCTCAGCTTCCTTACTTATAAAATAAGGAAAATAATTCCTACCTCACAGGGTTGTTTGGTACAATAAATGTAAGAACTATGTTTTTACTTCTTCAAATATTAAACCATGGAATGCCATTTTAATTTTATTGAATTTGTTTTGGTTGGTGAATTGATTTTAAGTGGTAGAGTTTTAGAGAGCTTTCAGAGAAGCCTGTTATGGTCAACAATATTCATTCCTTTAATTTTCATGACAATTTATTCTTATTAGTCTGTAATAATTCAGGGACTCTATAAAGCAAACCCACAGATTTCTGGACTTTGAAATCAAGTACATGATGCATAAAAATATCAATACAAATATTGCCTGAAACAATGGGAGGAACTCTAAGTCCCAGTGGGCTCACATATTGATTAAAGAGCTCCATTATGTAGCATTCAGATGAGTTTTAGGGCTGTGGCAATGAAATAAAAGCTTCCGAGAAATAGTAGGTTCCCGTCAAAAGATGATTTAATGTTTGGATTCAAACATGCTGTGTGCCTACTTGTGTTCCCTAAAATATACACACTACTGAAATTCTAAAAGAGATCTTAAAATTTGGGTTAAATACAAAACCAAAAGATTGAAATACAGAAGCTTCGAGTTAGTAAAAGCATACAATTATGAACACTAAAATCGGTCAGGCCTTTTATAAAATGTTTGTGAAAATATAGTCTATTTTCAAAGTATCTAATTTGGTTATAATTTCAACCATGAGTACAAAGAAAACGCAATTAGGGAGTTCCAGTGCCTCAGTAGTTATATTTGGGGTTTTATCCACCTAATTAAATCCTCTTTCCTCTGCTCCACCCAGTGGCTCCATGGTTTCCACCAGCAGCATACGAAGCATCAAGTCTATACTTGACTCCCCCCGAAATTGTGAGCATTCTTGTATCCGAGCCTGCTGTGGTCTGTAATGTCATGTTTGAAGGAGAAAGAAGTGGTTAATCACATTCTTTCTTTAGTTCCCCCAAGCTAGAAACTTATTTGTAGTTGCAAGCAGTCACTCAGGGGGAAAAAAAAGCTCACCCTGCTTCATTTCATATTGCTTTATATTAAGGGATGGCTCTAATCTTGAATTGCCAGGAAAGTCATCTTTAAAGACAAAGAAATGGGAGTCTGTAAAATAAAAACAGGATGTTTCAAAAATGAACTGATCAACATCCACTCCACTGAGGTCAGAGAAGACCCTGCAGATGGTCCCCAGGGCAGGGTCTGCGAACAAAGCTTGTCCCAGTAGGATGTTTAGCCTGAAGAGAAAATAACTGATGGCCATGCAGAATGTTTTATTGGGTTGGCCAAAAAGTTTGTTTGTTTGTTTTCTGTAAGATGGCTGTAGTAGCACTTAGTTGTCTTTAACTTCATTCGAAATACTTGTGTTAGATATGACAGCTGTCATATCAGCGTGCATTAAAAGAAACCAAAATTGGTGAATTTTTGTGTAGCCATTTTAATATTGAAGATGGAAGAAAAATAAACAACACTTTCAGCATATTATGCTTTAATTATTTCCAGAAAGGTAAAAACACAACTGAAACACACACATACACACACAAAAAGATTTGTGCAGTGTATGGAGAAGGTACTGTGACTGATTGAACCTGTCAAAAGTGGTTTGTGGAGTTTTGTGCTGGTGGTTTCTCACTGGATTATGCTCCACGATCAGGTAGACCCAGTTGAAGCTGATAGTGATCAAATCGAGACATTAATTGAGAAAAGTCAACGTTATACTGCAGGGGAGATAGCCAACATACTCAAAATATCCAAATCAATAAAGTTATTAGTGAAAATGAAAACTGTGTTTTTTATAGAAAAAACCATAGGGACTTTTTTTGCCAACCCAGTACAGCTATGATTATTTAACTATTTGTTCATTGTTCTCCCTTTGTTGACCCATGAGGAGGTGAACCATGTCTCATACCATGTGTCTTTCTCATCACTGTATCAGCCAGAAGCAAGCCCAGGGCTTGACATGTGAATATTCATTGACTGAAGGCCAGTTGAATCTCTCCTTCACTGTTCTGCTCTCTCACAGCTTCTTTTGTGATCGTCTTATCTTGCCAACCAGATCACAGCCATCTGATAGCAGAGACTGTATCTTACGTTCCTCCAAAATCTTTCCCAGCGATGTTCCATTCAAATCAATGTCAATAGCTACAGGATAGTTATGTATGAATTTAAGAAAGTAAAGGAAAACATAGGGAAGCAAGAGTGCTCATAGGAGTTGTGATGATTTCTGCACAGCACATCTTTAAGTCTACATTGAACTGTGTGACATTTCCAAATTTGACCATATTCGTCCTATAAATTTCACATTAATTTTACACAGTTACATCTAACTATTGGAGCATAATAAAAGTTGAGAAACTAAGAAAAATCCTTGGCATTTTACGTGAGGGAATAAGTTGAAATCAGAGCTCGGCTACTCACTAACTTAGTAACTTGCACAAGCTTCTAATTCTTGTTGGATCTCAGTTTCCTCAGTTGTGAAATGGACATCCTGCCCATTTTGGAGGGTTATTGTGGAGATTAAGTGAGCCAAGAATTAGGTCTTTAGCCTGTTACGAATAAAAGTATCTCCCAATCATCTTGTGCTAGTATATTAACATCTCCTTGTCTCAATCTGCTTATCTGCAAAACAGATAAAGAAATTAAGTATGGCTCAGAGTTTATGTTCATAATTACTGTACTATACTATAGTTTTTTTTAAGTGTAGGCTTTAAACTCAACTTGTATAAAAAAAATTAATTGTCCTTCAGACACCAAGACATAGTAGAGGTAGTGAGGGACAGAAAAGAATTGTGTGTAGTCATGTGCGTGCATGCATGTGTTGTGTGTGTGTGTAAAGTGGGTGACTAAAGGTGTCTATGTCTGCTTGGGTTATCTGTTTTTCTTCTTCATGGATGAGTGAGTGACTAATATGTGTCACACTTCATACATCTTTGTGTGCCTGGCCTTCATTTGGTGGAAGCCTGAGGTGTTTATTTCTGAGTCAGAGTTTACAAGTCTACTCACACTATAGGTTTAGCTGTTTGAATAAAGATAGTTTACGCCACAGAATATGGATAATTTTCTTTGTATTTAGGGATCTTCCTTTTAATTATGTTAATCAACTGATTTCAGTTTTAACACTGGCACTGTTCTAAGGACTTTACATATATTAATCCATCTAATTATTATAACAACCTCATACAATAGATGTTATTCTTATTTATTTATTTTTTTAGATGAGAAAACTAAGGTACAGAAGGCAGAGGGTTTTAGTAACTTGCCTAATGCCGCACAGCAGGTGAGGGCCGGAGCCAGGATTTTCAAGGAGACAAGTTCTAGACATGATGCTCTTCCTCTCCATGCTATTCTAAATCCCACTGGTTTATGAATTTTATACATTACAGCTGAAAACCTACGATCTAGCAGATGTATTGTAGGCCAAAGTGGTTACCGATTATTGTTAATGGAATGCCCCTGGAGGATGCCCTGACATTGATAACTCTTTAACAGCCTGGAATTGCACCATTAACGTTTCATTTATTTATATCACAGGTTCCCTTCTTTAAGATGCTTTTAGTGGGTAAGCACGGAAAGCTGGGCATGGGGAAGGGAGGAGGAGAGTGCTGGGGGTGTGGCCAGGATTTGGTGCCTCTGTGAGAGGAAGGTGTGGGGGAAAGAAAGAAGTGTTTCTGTTAAACTGTCACAACAGTGAGGTTGTTACCATGAGTCCCAGTTTGTGAATGAGGAAACTGAACTTCAGAGGTTAAGGACTTGCCCATGGTCACACAGCTGGTAAACAGCAGAGCATGGATCAGAAACTGTGTTTAAATTATCCCGGATTTAAGCGCTATTTCTTCCATTAACCTGGATACCTTTTAGGTACTGGGAGAAGAACGGAAGGATGTGTATCCCAGGTCCTGAAAGGGGAAATAGGAGAGGATGGAGAAAAAAAAAGCAGTCCTCTTTCTAATTTTATAAGTTTGCCCCACTACTTGACTTTTTATTTCTATTCCTTTATTATGAATTCACATTAACTTGTTATCCTCTATATTCTGCTTTACTTGAAAAAAAAAAAAAAAGACTGGTTGTGATGTACAAAGCATTGTGCTCTCTGCTGTGTAGGTCTGTAGTTGGCAGTGTGGAGTAGGGGTGGGGTGCAAAGAGACATGCTTTATCCTTTAAATCTTCAAGAAGCTTGTGCCCTGGGTAGAAAAATAATATGTGCATTTCTCCTGAATAAAACTCAAATTTCTGAGCCCGGCACACTGGACCATAGCCTTTCTTATTGTGCTCACAACTCCGTCCTCCTCACCTCGACCTCTGTTGAGAACACACAGCTACTTACCACGTAGGCTCCTGCCTTGGTGTTCTTGATAAATATAGTTTTCTGGAACGTGTCTCTCATTTGGGGTATTCCCTTACTTCCTAATATAGCAGCTGATAGAGTAGCAGCTAAAGAGCAGTCACATGACCTAGACTTTGCCAATCAGATGCTCATGTTTAGTTCTTTGAAATGACAAAAAGGAAGATCCTAATTCATTCGCTATGGTGGTAGGGGGGCTATAACAGGGACGGTGCTCAGGCTTTCCGTGAGAGCAGCGACACCATGTGGATTGGCACAGCGTCCTGGCTCTACCATTCCTGCCATAAGATGGTTATTGTCCTTCCTGTCCCTGGACCCTTTGGAATTACTTTGATTTCTCTCTTTGCTAAGCCTGGCCCTCCTGGGAAAGGTTGAATCTCTGAGCCCTGATAGTCTTTCACTAAGTCCCTCTTGTTGCTGCAAACCAAAACAGTTAATTGTCCAGTCTGCCCTCAAACTGTGAAATCTTCTGAAGCATTTTTCTGGTGTCCTTGATGTGAATTAAATATTCTCTTGTGAAATGTGTCAGTTACTACATGAGATACATTAAAAAATACAAATAAGTAATTCCAAAGAATATTATTCTTTAAGAGTACAGTATACTATAGTAGAACAGCGCAGTACAGTATATATTAGATCCTTTACTAAAACAAAGAAGAGATATACTGAGGACTTAGGAAAGTTTATTTTAAGTATATAAGTGATTTTCTTGGGTATTCTATCATTTCTCTCTTTTTCTCCTTTTTCTCCCTTTTCTCTCCTCATTCATTCATGTATTCACCAAACATCACTGAGCATCCTTAATGTTCATTGGCAGGCATTGTTGAAAGGTCTGGAGATGCAATAGTGACCAAGAAAAACCTGGAGTTTTTTCTTGTATTATTACTAATTATTGTATCATTTTCCATATAAATGACTATAAATCTACTTTTCCCTACCCTGTATATCTGCTATTGGCTGAGTTGTTTCTGCTTTCAAATTCAAGTTGGTTCTGCCCCCAGATTCATGTTGAACCTCGAGTATATCATGATGTGACTGTATTTGGAGAGAGGGCCTTTAAAGAAATTAAGTTTAAATAAGGCTATTAAGTGGTTCCTAATCCAATATGGAGAGGAAATACAGATACACAAAGAAGCAGCAGGGGCACGCATACCCAAAGGGAGGACCATATGAGGACAGAGAGAAAAAATGGCCATCTGCGAGCCAAGGGGAGAGGCTTCAAGAGAAACTGAACTGAATTGAACTGAAATTGCTGACACCTTGATCTTGAACTTCTAGCCTCCAGAACTGTGAAAATTAAATTTCTGTTAAAACACCCAGTCAGTGATATTTTGTTACAGAAGCTCTGGCCAACAAATACACTGTCACCTATATATTTGATATATCACACAATTTCCCATACTTCTTGTCCTCTGTTTCTAACCTTGAACTTAGCTCTCAAATCCGATTCACTCTTTATTTCCTCTGTTAGTATTCTTGGCTTCTTTCCTTAGCTGCAAATGGCCTCTTACCTTTTGCATTAGGCTTGCTTTTAGCCTCCACATGTACAAAGCAAACAGATGCTGTAAGTGGATGCTGGTACTTTTCCCTGAGACTTCTTTCATGGGGCTGATACAACCACCAAATCCCGTTCTTTCCATTCTCAACCCAAATCCTGTGGTTGAATTCAGCCAAATCCCAACAGCTATACCTTTTAAAGTTCTCATTAACTAATATCCCACCAAGACATGGGGCCATGAACTTCCTTCCCTATAGCACTGGAAATAAGTAGCAAGTCATGCAAGAGCTGGAATACAAGTTCCAAGTCTTTGGTGGCTCATCAACACAACAGGACCAGCCTCAGCCTCAGGAGGAGGGCTGTTTGTCTGTGACAACTTCATGCTTACTCCACAACAAAAATCTCTCCTTTTTTTTCCTTACGCAATTATGGTGTTACCTGGAGCAAAGCTGTGTGTGGTTAGGAGACATGCCACCTTTGGCCAAGAGTCGTCTTTACATAAATTGTTATACGTAGGGCTTTCACTAGAGAAACAAAGATTCTCCTTCCTTCCTTCCTTCCTTCCTTCCTTCCTTCCTTCCTTCCTTCCTTCCTTCCTTCCTTCCTTCCTTCCTTCCTCTCTCTTTCCCTTTTTTTCTTTTTGAAAGAGGTGCCAAGGTGATGGAAAGAGCAGAGGCAATTGATGAGGTTTGCTGCCCACCAAACCCCTTGGTCACATGGGAACCTCTGGGCAGGAGAGGAGTTAGGTAGTGAGTATGATGAAGCCCAGTCAGGAGCGACCTAGTGAGAGTCTAGGAACGAGCATGGCCACTGTCTCAGTTGCCCTGAATTAGAGGAGGGGGTCATGTCTATCTCTTCCTAAAAATACCCTGCTTTGACCTCCTGGGACAGCAGTAGCTTCATCGCCACTGGGTGTGTGTATTACCACAGGCACTCCGAGGTTCCTCCAAGCAGCTGTAGCAGTTTGTGCTGCAGCAGAGCTGAGAGACCGCATTTTCAGTATGTGTTATAGGTGCTCTTTAAAGACCCCTGGAAATGATATGGGGAGATCATTTGCTGGGTAAGAGAGTGTGGGACACTTTGGAAGTACTGCCTGGGACAATATTAAGGTAGGAATCTACTTTCTTTTTGCCTCGTATTTCCATGTAGAGGGACCTCTACAGAGATCCTATTTTCAAATAAGGTCACATTCACAGGTTCAGGCTCAGCACTTGGGCATGTCTTTGGGGGCTGAGGACACTGCTCAACCCACTAACTGCCCTACAGAAGTGTTCCTTCACTTGAAAATCTCTGTATTTTCTCCTCATCTCAATCAGGAAGAAGATTTTGTCCAGCTTTATTTTCTGAAGTTGTATTATCAAAACTTTTGTGGGTTTTTTTTTGCTTTCAAAATCATATTTTCTTGAGTTTTTAAAAATACACTCTTTCTTTACTCACTTCCATCCCTATTGGGTAGAAGGCTCCAAAATGTCTGCCCATTACACTGTGCTACTACCAAGAAACTTACTAAGAAACACAACCTGGGCAATTCACTGCACAGGCTGAGATTGGCTGAACTACATCTCTTCATTCCTGGGCACCATTAAGACTACATTTTTTCACCCCACTTTGCAGTTTGGCGAGGTCATACCACTAAATTCTGCCCAAAGAGATGTGACAGACCTGCTGCTCATCACTTGCTGCTGGCCCATTAAACCCCCTCATGAGATCACACACCCAACTGCTCTCCTCCCATCCCCCAGCCCACCCAGGTGTGCACATCCACATCCAGGGCAAACTTGAAAGCTGTGTTTTGATTATGGTGAATCGTCCATCAGTTTGGGTCCTTTAATGATTAAGTAAAATAGAGCTCTCCACCACTCATCAGGAACACTATTTTGGAATCTGTTGGAGTAAGAAATAGGCTTCTCTTCCACCCAGAATTAAATCATTGAGATTCTGAGGACTATCAGAGGAGTAAACATTCTATTAATTAATACAGGCCGCTAAGGCTATAAGTAATCTATTCAATTAGATTCTTCCTAATTAGGAAGGTGGACATCCAGAGACACAGAAGGGAGTGGGGGAGCACATTCCATAAGAAGTAAAAGAGAAAATTCAAACATTTCCAAGTGACACATTAGACACCAACAAAAGAGCCCCTACCTCTCCCTCTTACCTCCTCTCCTGTTATTCACACCTTTCTCACTATGTTCCCTTCACTCTGGTCTCTTTCCTGGCCTTGAATACATCTTCAGTTCTTTGTAAGTAGCTTGTCCTTATCATTCAGGCCTCAGCTTAAACATCGTCTTCCCAAAGAAGCCTTCCTAGATGTCTCTATGAAAATACATGTCAAGCAACCTCTCTCATGCCTCCAACCCAATAATTCTGATCACATCACCCTGTCATTGTTCCTGTAACCCTTTAACATGATCATTTAAATTTTTTGACCTGTTTCTTTTAATCTCTTTCCCAGACACTAGAGGGTTTATTAGAATAGGGATTTCCTTACTACACACTTGCTAGCTGATGTTTCTGGCTTTTAGAGGTAAAGAGAGAAGAAAGGAAGTAGAAGTAAGGAAAGGCACTGTCTTAGCTTGGGCTGCTATTAAAAAATACCATAGACAGGTGGCTTAAAAACAGACATGTATTTTTCACAGCTTGGGGACTGGGAAGTCCAGCATGAAGGTGCCAGGCCTTTCAGTTCTTGGTGAGAGCTCTCCTTCTGACTGTAGGTAGCTGCCTCCTCACTGTGTCCTCATATAGCCTTCTATCAGTGTGTGCATGGGAGAGAGGGAGGGATAAAGAGAGGAAGAGAGAGAGATCCTCCTCTTCTTATAAGGGCACTAATCCCATCTTGAGGGTTCCACCCTCATGACCCAACCAAAACTAATTAACCTCTCAAAGGCCTCACCTTCTGTTATAGTCACACTGGGAGTTAGGGCTTCAATACATGAATTTTGGAGGACATGAACATTTAGCTCTTAACAGGCATGAGAGGCATTGATGAGCATCTCTCTACTGAAACTCCCTTGACCTGGGTAGATGCTTTCTTATTCCAACTGGTTGCTTATAACTCATTTCTTTGGCCCCCATGAATCTATTGGCTAGATCCAGCTTTTTGCATCTAGGTCTCCTCTGCCCTTTTAGAAAGCTTTGTTAGCCAGGACCTGGTTAACCCATTACTACCCGTTGAACCTGAGTGGTTTACATCTGGTTCATGGGAAATCCTTACCATTTTCCTTGCTTCAACAAAGTCTGACAGTCCGAACCTATCCCAGTTTGCTTTGCTGCCAGGCTACAGTGGCATTCTCAGACACACAAATCAGTTACTGCTCCTTAAGTCTTCTTATTGCAGAAACCCATTTTAAGTCTTTGTGAGTAGTCCTATGAGAACTTCCTTGCCCTGAAAAGCTTCAAGTAAAGGTTTATCTGGGGTGAGGTGAAGTGAGAGCTCACATTACAGGAATAGCTTTTTACATATTCTTCCACACGTTTGCCAATCCTTCTGTAGTCTCGATTTGATTGAGGCATTCAAGAGTCAGTTAAAATTTCACATCTATTTTATTTTAGAATCTTGGTTAAATCACAGATACCCTTACCCAAAGAGAGTCAGTGAATATGAGAGAAAAAAAAGAAAAGTATGCTAAAAACATTGGAAGAGATCAAAATAAAAATAGAGGGATGACTAAGGAGGGAGGAAAGATAGGAGAGAGGAAAGAGGGGGAGAGAAAGAGACAGATAAAGACAGAGAGAGGGAGTGAGAAAGAGAAAAATATGCTAAAAATACTAAAGGTATTTATATAGAAATGCTACAGAAGATTAACTTTTTCTCTTTATATGTCTCACATTTTCCAAATATTCTATACCAATTTTTAAAATAAACTTTTTATTTTAGAATAGCTTTAGATTTACAGAAATATTATAAAGATATTTTCACACTGTACTCCTTTTCACACTGTACTTTTTAGAAAGAGGTCACCATGCACAGCCCACTCTTAAGGAGTAGGGAGTTGTGCTCCACATCCTTGAGAACAGACTATGTAAGTTATTTAAAATCCTTCTGCATGGGAGATTTGCCTCTTGTCCACATTCATTTACTTAATTGTTTACTTATATCAGTGTGGACCCTGATATTTATTTTATACTTTTGGTTATATGATGCATTTCATCCTCAGAAAAAAGAAACATTGTAAAAAACTAAAGAAATGAAAATATTTTGAACTTTGCATTGAATTGAAATGCATTAATAGGTCCAGAAGAACTTCAAATTAGCTTATGCATGTAACCTTAATTTAATTTAATTTAATTTAAAATTAATTTTTCAAATAACATAACCACACTAAAGAGAATAAATGAGCTAACCAAATATCTTTCAAAAATATTTTAAAAACCAAATAACGCTTAAGCTACACCCTTATTCTAAAGACGAAAGGAACTATGAACTAATTTTGAATTCAGCTTGGTAGGTTTGCATTTCAGAGTAGCCTGGGCAGAGAAATTCTGAAACTACTTTCTGTGTATGACAGGATTGAATGAATGAGTGAAGACACCGGTGACGTTCAGAGCCAAGATTTTCACTGTTAGAGAAGAGAGATACAGAAATGGAATAGAGGAAGCCCAGAAAGAACCTTGCCATGTTAGACTGAAATTTTCCAGAGCTGAGACAGGAAAAGTACAAGAGAGTCTCAGAACATTTTATGGTGCCGCAAGGTAAGGAAGTGCTTTAGAAACAATGGGGGTGTATCAAAAGGACCGGGGGGCCGGCCTAAAGTGATTTCCCACGACCAAATCTAGCAGCACTGAAACGTCAAAATGAAAAAAAAAAAAAATAATGGTAGTGGTTTGTAACCCATTAATTAAAAGAAAATTCCGCCCTGGCTGGTGTAGCTCAATGGATTGAGCGTGGGCCTGCGAATCAAAGCATTACGGTTCGATTCCCAGTCAGGGCACATGCCTGGGTTGCATGACAGTTCCCAGCAGGGGACCCACGAGAGGCAACCATACATTGATATTTCTCTCCCTCTCTCCTTCCCTTCCCCTCTAAAGATAAATAAATAAAATCTTTAAAAAAAAAAGAAAAGAAATATCCTTGTGCCCATGTTGCTAATAAGTACATTGGGAAGAAAAGAAAGTTTAAAAAATAGAAGGCCAACCATTAAAAGTAGAGGCAACGATGGTTAGAAAGTCACCATCTTGTGCTTCAGGCGTGAAAAATCAAAGATGATAGCACTTTAGTTTACATTTTGATGAGGTATGGGGTGTGTACATTATCTCAAAGCATGTTCCCAGAAACAACTCATTAGTCGCCACAAATGAGACATCTGACGGGCTTTACTTCGTTAGTATTCCAAACAAAAACGTACAACCAGAACTGAATTATAAGGAAAACCCCCACAAACTGTTGAGAGACATTCGCAAAATGATTGGCTTATTGTTTTCAAAAAAGCGCTGGTAAATACACAGCACAATGGGTGCTCACGTACCTCACTCATATGTGTGTATATTGATGGATGCATGGACAGATAGAAAAATAGCAATATATTGTTTAACTTGAAAAATATCAGTTCTTTAAACTTACCCTAATAAGACATGTTTTTACTGTTCTTGCATATTTTTGGAAACTTTGATTTTTTTCAAAATAAAAGTTAAAAATGTTTTTTCTCTCTAACCATAAGATTGGTATGTTGCATCCTGGCCAGTGTGGCTCAGTTGGTTGGAGCACTCTCCTGTACACCCAAAGGCTGCAGGTTCGATCCCTGGTAGGGGTGTGTATGGGAGGCAACCAATCGATGTTTCTCTCTTACATCGATGTTTCTCCCTCTCTCCAAAATCAATAAACATATTTTTTTAAAAAGACTGATATGATGCCCATTTAGAACGTATGGAAAATTTAAAAAGAAAATTTAAAGTATCTATAATCCTGCTATGTAATTTAACTACCACTGATAAAGGAACTTTTAAAAAATATTTTGGGAACATATTGTATATATAATTTTATTTGCTGTGTTCTTAAAAAAAAAATTACCAAAATAGCATGATGTTATCAAATGTTATTTAATAGCCTCGGCTGGTGTGGCTCAAGTGCTGACCTGCAAACTAAATGGTTGCCAATTTGTTTCCCAGTCAGGGCAAATGTCTGGGTTGCGGGCCAGGTCCCCAGCTGGGGGCACATGAGAGGCAACCACACACCGATGTTTTTCTCTCTCTCTTTCTCTTTCCCTCCCCCTCTCTCTAAAAATAAATAAATAAATAAATTTAAAAACCTAACTTAAAAAATGTTATTTAGTAATTTTTAAACACCTAAGTTTTAATATAAGCATAATATTTTTGAAATGATATGAAAGCCATAGTTTACCTTTCCCTTTACATTAAGTTTATTTATGCTTTTTTACTATCATATTGCTCTGGCAAATGTTACTGTACATTTATGTTTTACATATCTCTTATGATCTTCTTAAGGTAAATTAAAAGAAGCTAAAAAATATCTACCTACTTACCTACCTACAAAAATGAATTTCCACATTGCTTTCTGGAAGATATTTTTTAACCAGTTATCACTTCTACAGTGGTGTATGAGTGCCTATTTTGCTATATACTTACTAGCATTGAACACTATAATTTGGTTTCTGTTTTACATTGCATTGCCAAATTACTATTATAGATGAAAATTTTTTCCTTGACTTTCTTTGTCATGCCACTTCTGTGAATTCTATTTTTATGCATTTCTGACTTTTCTATTGAGATGTCAGAGTTTTTATCATTTGCTTTATGTAATATATAGCCATATATAGATTGGTATAAAATTATATGTTTAAAGGTATAAAGCTAGAGATGAAAATAGAAAGAGAGGGATAAGTATAGAGGGATGGAAAAAGGAAGGGAGGAGAGAGACAGAGGGAAAGAGAGAATAGCAATGATATATAACATATGCAATATAGAAATTATACAAATGTTATATATATATTATATAGATATAATATAGATATATGTTTTCCATTGCTTTAAGATTCCTGAGAAAGAGATTGTTTTTTCTGGTTGATCTTTATTAAAATTATCCTGATGGTAATATATTTCATTAGGTTAAAATAATGTGTTCCCTTCTTTTAAAAAAGTATATATATTCTGTCTAGAGAGACTTTCTAGAGTGCATGTAGTGTATTATTTCAACTTAACTTTCCCTTTGCTCCCTCTAGTGAGAAAATCTATTTATGTACATGTTGTAAAATTTCTGCCTTCTATTTCAGTGGTTAGTGCCCTCTGGTGTTTGCACAGAAGGGTTGACTTCTGCTTATTACAATTCCTTGGCACTGAATGATTGTATCTATACAGACTGAGATAATGATTGAATATATTCAAATTTCAGAATATAAAAATAAGTGGTAGTCTATAGAAATAAAAATAAGTGTATAGTGGCAACCTTATAAAATAGTGGCAGCATGTAGTTATTTTGGCAGACTATAGTTGTTTTGGCAGTCTATAGTTATTTTATTTCTATACAAATGAAAATAAGTGGCAGTCTATAGTTATTTGGGGGGAGTTCTGACATTTAAAAAAATCTGGTATTTCCATCTCACAAATAAAAATAAAAATTGCCCAAGAAACTTAGTTACCAGTGGCTCTCCTTTATGAAGCCACAAAATGATATATTCACATTCAACCTATGAAGTCCATTTTTTGATAATATGGAAAAATAATGGGAATAACAGCAGCAAGAGGGAGAGGGAATGCCTGAGGAAGAGAAAGGAGCAATTCCTCTTTGGTTTTAAGAGGACTACTGTATTCTTTCCAGGGGATTTTCCTCCTCTTGAGAATTTTTCATTTTTTAATCTAACAGATTCATAGTAGCCATTTCTGCAGTTTGGGGTTATTTTACTCATTTAATGTGGGCTTCAATTTTCTTAAATATGCACTGGTATTACTTAGTCCAGAAATTTTCAAACCATATTAAGGGGGAAGAGGAAGAGTAGGCACTTACTTAAACAGAATATTCCATGGAAGTCTAATGTAAAATGCAAGGAAAACCAAAGTTAATCTGGTTCAAGTGGAGCAAAAAGCTTGGAAGGGGTGTCAGCTCCCACCTTTGACCTTCCCTCTTGTTGACCTCCCATTCACATCTGGATCATCTCTGAGGCTTCCCAAGTTCTTGGAAGAACACATTTGATCAATAAGGGCAGCAAAAAGGAAATTTACAAAATGCCTCCTCCCCGCAAGTGGTTAAATGTTACCCTCAAATGCAGAAAGTCTGCTCTCTGTGATTTTGTATTTCAAAACCTAGTAAAATCTCTTTCATTTATTTATGTACTTAACAAACACTTAGTGATAACCAGACAGTACCCCTGGGTCCTAGGGGTACAAAAAATTAATACACTCACTGCCTTCATAAATCCCATAGGGGAGAAAAAGAAAATGATTACATAAATAAATATAACATGTAATGAGGGAGATGCAAATGTTAGCAGGAGAACGTATGATAGGAAGATTTGGTCTAGACAGGAGTATCAGGAAGGCTTTCTAGGGGAGGTGATGAGAGAAGCAAGACCTAAAGATAAGTTGGGAAATACCTGGGCAAAGGGCAGAAGTATTTCATGCAGAATATGGGGCAAGAAGCAGCATGGCAATTCAATTATTTGAAAATGGTCAGTGGGGCTAAACCAAAGGAAGCAAGGGGCCCGAGAGGAATGGAATTGGTAGGCGTCAGGACAAACAGCCTTGTAAACTACTCCAAGATTTTGACCTATACCTTAAGAGAAATAGAAAGGTATTAAATTGTTTTAGGGAGAGGTGGCATCAGAGCACTCTGCCTACAGCAAGGAGAATGTATTCAAGTCGGGTGAGTGAGAAATAGAGACACAAACAGGGATGCATGTGAGACTTGTTAATGGCTGGTAGAGAGATTATGGTGCATTGAACTTGGGTGTGGCTATGGAGATGGAAATTCTTAAGGCATAAAATTGACTGAACTTGGTCATGAATTGGATATACAGTATATCGGAGAGGAAGGGATTACCCCAGACTTGTGTCTTACTTAATTGAAGGGATAAGACATGGATTATCACAGGATAAAATTTTTTGATGAAAGAAGGGGTGTCATGGGTGTGATTTGGATGTGTTATATCTGAGGAGTTTTTGAGACAATTTGTCAGGTTAACTATTACAAATTCATACTTCAAGTGCAAAGAACTATTGAAGCAGGAGGTCCAGAAGTGGGAATCATTTATGCTTAGGAGCAATAGAGACATGAACATTGATGCTGGTTCCAAGAAAGAAAGTAAAAGTGATAATATAATAGGGTCTTTGATAGAACTTTCAGGAACTTCAGCATTAAAAGGCTAACTAAAGAAGGCCAAAAAAATTTAAAGTGAACAGCCATAGTAATCAGTACTTCTGAGTTTCAAAATCTTACAGCTGCGTATCAGTCAATGCCCAATCAGAAGACACAAACTAACATTATTTAATATGGAAAATTTAGTTTAAAGAATTATTAGCTGTAACAGAATTGGAGCAATGAGGGTTTGGTGAGTAAGAAGTAAAGAGAGGTCTAAGAGCACAGAGAAAGCAGATTAAAGGAGTAGCCGGCACCTCTAGTGCTGAAACAGAGCAACAAGGGGCGTTGTCTCCTCAACCCTTAGGCTGAGACCCAGACCTTGGTGAAGGCTCTGCTGAGGCTCACTGGACAGGAGAAAGTGACTGCGGTGTCTCACTAGTGGACCTTAGGGGGAATTCATCCTCCAGGGGCTGGGGAATTCACAGAAAGTTATTTTACCCGAGGCACTTCAGTGCAAATTGCCTAGGTGAGAGGATTCTGGAGGAAGCTGCTGTCCACTGGGTACTACTATGCACTGTTCACTGCCGGAGCCGGGACCTGGGGAAGCCACACCTGCTGCAGGAGCTGGATGCTGGTGATGCCCGTGTCCTGCGGAAAAAGCAAGCACAACCAGGAGGGAAAAATCCCTTCCCTCAGCCGTGTTTCTCCAGCGCCCTCTACTGATACAGCTTCATATTGTGCCAGCTGGCAAAGAAAAGACATTTAAAGGGCCCAGTTCCATTTTCACATAACAGGTGATAAATTATGCATTTAGATCTGAGAAGAAATTAATAACTGGCAAAAGCTTAAAGCTATATGATAGATTAGTTTACTATCTGGAAGGTTAAGGGGCTTCCCAAGGTTACACAATGAGCTGGAACCAGGTCCCTTTCAATACTCAACTCAGTGTGTGTGTGTGAGTGTGTGTGTGTCTATACATATATATGCAGTTGGATGAACTCATATATCTTTACCATGGTTTAATCCAACTGAAAACTGTTGGTCATTGGGTGTGTTTTTCCCCTTACAAATTATTTAGTTTCAAAAGAATTTTCTTTTTTTAAAGTTCAAGCAAAAAACCCAATGGCAATAAATATTTATTGGGTAGAAACTATGTACTCACAAAAACCCAGTAAAAATATAATACTGTCCTCACTTTACAAAACTTAGGGAGGTTAAATGATTTACTTAATGTCAGATAGTAAGTGGCAGGGTAGTTTGTCCGATTCTAAAACCTGGCTCTTAACTGTTATGCTAGTTGAATCAAATACTTTATTAGTTACAGCCAAGAAATTCTTACCTGAGTAGAATGGGAGTGTTCCTAGGACTAGGGGAAGAGAGACAATTATAGAGCAATTGTGGAAGCGAGAGAAAACAATAAGGCAAAAGATACACCGGTGTGGGTGGGCTGCTTCCTTGCCTCTGTAGGGGTGGGAGTGAGTGGCAGAGGGGATGTAGACCAGAGTCAGCTGAGAGCACACTGATTCTTGGCAGCTGGGCAGAAGGCGAAGAGCAGTGGCAGCTGGGGTTGGGTAGACCCTCAGGAAGCAGAATGCCTTTACAGTTCACTAACGCCTCTTTCACAGCTGGTTAAAAACACAGCTTTCTGCTTTCTCCCTTCCCCTGTGTCTGAACCAATGGGTTGTGGTAAGGTGTGGGAGTATATGAGTGTGTGTTTACTTACACACACTCCCCCTTCCCAGCCGGGTTCAGGAACCACTGAACTAGCACCACCCTTTCATTTTGCAGATGAGAAGCTGAGGTCCCAGAGAGCAGATGTGACTTGCCCCCCACCACAGAGGGACTCTCTGAAATGCATTCTTCTCCTCTGCTCCAGGGCTTCACACACAAAGATCCTGCCCTAGAGGGCACTGATTCAGCTGAGTTGCAGAGTTTCTTCTCTCCTTTTTGCCTTGCTTCTTTAGCTATGTATTATAAATTTTATTTTTATATTTGGAAGTGGTTTGCATCATTTAAGTAAGAGCAGGTATGAGTGTTGAGCAATGACTCTGGTGTTATAATGCCACCACAAATCACATTCTCAGTGCTGAAGGGTCTGGAAAATTTGCCAAGTTCTTCTGGGTAAATGCAGAATAGGCACAACACTTTTCATAGAGCATAATCACTTAAATGTGGTTTTATTTGTGTCCTTGGTTAGAAAATAAATTTTCAGTGATATGAATGAAATGTCATTTGAGGTTGGAAAAGGAACACTTTAATATTCTTGAATCAGCTACATTTACATCAGCCTGCCCAGTGACGGCAGATCTTCACTTAGTTGGTGGACTCAGAGGGGCTGCTTCTGGGTCTCCAAAGTGATCTGTGCATGTGTGCTTAGGCGATGCAAACAGATTGTCTTGTGAATTTACAGAAAAAAATGCACAAATATTAGTCAGCGTAATTACAGTAGAATGAGAAAAATAAAAACTACAAAATTTGTCAAAAAATACAGTTCTACAAAACACTTGGTAGAATGATAGAAATGAAAGTAAGTCTTAGATATATGATCATCCAGCCTCTTAATTTCACAAAAGGAGAACATGGGAGTTGAGTGTTTCCCGATAGGCAACTTTGCTTCAGAAGTAGCAATCATGCAAACATATCACACAACATCATGTAACATATGGGCACAGAGCTGGAGTTGTAATACAAAACCACCAAAGTAAAACCGTGAATTTAGAGCTAAAAGGAACCTAAACTGTTTAAGCCCTCATCTCTAAACTGGGGAAGAGAGCACTATGGAGACGGAGGTCTCTCCAAGCCAAGACCCAACATGATTTTTCCTGTTTTGCTGTTAGTGGCCCTGCAGGTTGCCAGGTGTGGACTTGGGGCACTGTTTGCAGTGACTGTTATTTATCTCCTTTGTAAGAGTGAGATAATAATTCTTTATAGGATTGTTGTGAGGATGAATTAATAGCTAGAAAATTAATAACTAGAAAAGTAGTTTCAAAATATGTAGTACTACATATTCACATAAATAAAAGTGAGTAGTGTATACTAATATAAAGAAGCAATACAAATATTGTTGTTTATATTATTTCAAAAGAAAACTCCTCCATAAATTTAAACACTGAGTAGAGCTTCTAGTTTCATGGAAGAAACTCAGTGTTTCAAAGAGCTGTTTTCCAAAGAACACAGGCAGCATTTAAGGCAAATCCACAAAGTATCTGCTAAAAATCGATAGGAATCAGCACTACAGGAGTGAAAAGTCACTGTCTTTGTTTTTAAATTTGCTTAAGGCTTCATCAATTTTAGTGCTAAACAGCAGACTATTGATCATTTTTAAATCATCTTCTCAATTAATCTATTAGGCTTAGTACACCTATTATTATGGCGAAAGAATTCATTTGTCAGAGAGGGCAGATGGAATGTGGGGCATGTTTATTGTGAGGAAGGCAGTATGGAGGGCCCAGCTTGGGCGAAGTGTGCGAAAGGGCCTCGTGGGGTTCTGGCCCCTCACTGTCATTTCGACCTCTGTCCTTCTCTTTTCCCATATCCTCCCTTAATTTAGCCCTTACAACCATTTCTTATTTTTAAAGGTTTTATATATTTATTGTTAGAGAGAGGGAAAGGGAGGGAGAAAGAGAGGGAGAGAAACATCAATGTGTGGTTGCCTCTCATGTGGCCCCCACTGGGGACCTAGCCTGCCATCCAGGCATGTGCCCTGACTGGGAATCGAACCGGGGACCCTTTGGTTTGCAGCCTGTGCTCAGTCCACTGAGCTACACCAGCCAGGGCTATAACCATTTCATATATTCTCATATACTTGGGTTTTGTTTGTGTCTACCCAGAAAATGTAAGCATCTCGAGAAAATAAAGTTAGATAGATAGGAAGAGAGCCGGAACATACCGGCTGCTCGGTAATCACTTGTTGGATGAATGTGACAAGTCGGACAGTGAGAGAAATTGCGGAGTCAGATATAAGCACTAAACACTTAAAGTACTATTTCAGAAACCCCAAACATCGCCTTCACTTTCTGTGTTTCTACTCATGCCACTTGAGGGAACTGCAGCAACCCTGCTTCCCCCAGGATCCGATGTCACCGCAGGTACGGCCAGGTGATTCAGCCGCGGTTTGGAGCAGGTTTCACTTTATATCTCCATTTACTTAGTGAGGATTTAGTTCTTTAAGGAAGCAAGTGTAACTCGGCTTATAGTGAATTTGGGTCCATTGAGGCTCTAAGTTTTATTCACCTGAAATGATGTTAGGTAGAATTTCTATATTCTTGAACTTGTGTGTGCATTTTTCAGATCTACCGTATTTTTTGGACTGTAAGACACCCCCCCAAAAAAAATTTGGGAGGAATAACGGTTGTTAATGCTGCTGTTGAGTTCTGTTTACATTTACAGTGGTGAAATATTATGTTATTTATGTTATTAAATATTTTACCACATTTTTTGCTTCAAAAATTTTTTTTTCTATTTTCCTCCTCTAAAACCTAGGTGCATCTCTTATGGTCCGAAAATATGGGTAAGTACAGGATTTTTAGCATGTTCCTGTGGTGACTTGCCCAAAGCTTTTCCAATATATTTACTCTCTTTCTGTAATGGACATATGTTGCTTCTGACGGGGATTTAGCCTTTTAGACACGATGCTCAGTTTTCTCACATGTGCAAAAGAATGGCCCCCGACCAACAGCTTCACAGGCCCTCAGCTTGACTCCACATTAGACCGGCTTCCTCCTCGCTCCACGTCCCTGACCTCCATTGGCTGGGAGTACTGAGTTTAGAAAATTTGTAATCTCAACTCCCTGCCACTTGGAGATCTAAATCCTTTAAAAAGCTTATTGCCAGTTTTATAACCCGACAATGATTTTCTCAAGGTCTTGAGAATCACCTCTTCCAAATGGACTTACAAGGAAGAAAAGACCCCTTTCTCCCTGTTTCTGTAGGAGGGTAGGGGACTGACTTCAGCTGGCCCCTTGCTCCAAATTAAAAACTGTCTTCTGTCATAAAGGTACAAGAAAGTTTACTTTTCCTCTGAGCGCAGCCAGTTAGCAAAGACAGACGGCCTATTCCCCAGATCTTAAAAACTCCGAGGCTCCTTTTCTCATAGAAGTTGGGTACCCAGAGTTGGTCTGTGGTTTCTCCCTTATTGCCAGTAATGGTACGGAGTAATAACAACTTCGATCTGATTTTTTTCTTTAAGATTCCTTTGTTCTATACTTGTTTTCAAAATGAGAACTCATTAGAATGCTCTGTGTGAACCCCAGTTGAGTTTTCTGGACACCACCCTTGTTTCTTCATATATGTCTATATACTAGAAGCTTCTCTTTGAATTCATTGTTTTCTTTTGGAGCTTCCCCCTGTGGCACTATAGCTATAGCTGAGTGTTTGAAGATATACTTTGTCCTTATTATTCTTATTTACATTGGCAATGACCATTAAATGAAATGGTGAAATTTTACATAGTACTTTATATATTGCTTATACATATAAATCTGAAGAATATTCATGTGCTCAATGAAATTCAAAATGTTTTGCTTGAATGGCCTTAGTATAGTGATATTTTGAAGGGACAGCTGCCCGATTCCAGTTTTTGGTAAAAACACATTTTTCGAGAAGTGTTTAATGGTTCAGGAACCTTGTAGTTCAGGGTCATTCCATTCAGACAAGGGCACTGGGGAGACAGGAACGATCTGAGTCACTATTCAGTGATTATTTCCTGAATCAGTGAAATGACGGGAAGCCATATTCTTGGCAAATGACACCAAGGAAATAAATCTTATAAATAGTGCTTTCCCTGGAATTTTGCTAAATACAAATATAAATAAAGGGGAAAAGTGAACTTCCATTAACTGCCCCTGCAAACAACCCCCAGCAAAAGTTTTATTAATTTTCTAGTGACATTGAAAATTCCTGATCTCAAGAATTTTGCTTACCTTGTCCTTTTGTGGGACCCAAGCAAAGGGATTCATTGATATGTTATAATGTTTTTCTTCTGATGATGCCAAATACATAGTGTCACCAGAAGGGACGTGTACTTTGGAGGTTAGTTTTTTTCCTGGGGGGAACCATATATTTATTTTCTGGGGAAAATTCTGTTATAAAAATATATAATAATAAACAATTATTGAGCACTCTTCATATGAAATGTCTCCTTTTAATCTTCATAATGGTACTATATACATTTAATTTATTATTACAGAAGACAGTGCTCTGGTTATTTTTTTGTTCTAGATTATATTGTGGATTGTTCCCCGTTTCCCCATTTTTCCTACTATAAGCTCCCAAGAGTTGGAATTGATAAGTCTGAGAAGGAATACGAGAAACAAGAGAGTAAATATTAAACAAGAGGAAAGCTTTTACCAGTTAGAAACCCTATCAAAGGTATCAGATAGTGAGAGCTCCACTCTTAGTAGCTTTAAGAGCAAAGCTACTTAGCTTTGGTAGGGTGAGAAACTTGGATTACATTTGTGCCCCCCCCCCACCTCCTAACATTTGCAATTAGAACAGACTATAAATATTCAGATCATCTTCAAATAGAAATTCATTGGTTTGCTTTTCTTGCCTTTCTTTGCTAACCTACAAGAATTGAATGTAGATTTTCTCTTTACCCTCTGGATGGCTTGAAGATTAAATCATCTTTTCCCTCAAAGAAAGAGAAATAAATTAGGATCTGACCTTAATGAGCCACCAAGTCAATTGAGAAAAATGAATAGAAAGGCTAGAATTTGATGAAAGAGGCTAAAAGAATGGGAGAAATGGAAGGCCCAGATAGGATTCCCTTAGCCCAGGGCTAAAAGAAAGATGTGTTGGTTTCATGTGATTTCAAATGCATTTGTTTATGACTTCAGTGAAGTTTCTTTAGCCCACTAGTACATAACAAAGGAAAAAGTTGCTTTCAGCAGTAAAGTTGCTTTGCGGTAGGAATGAAGTGAGTTGTGTCAGGATGTCATCATCTCACCTGTTGTCACTGATCAGCACTTGTAGCTTAGCTGCTCAGGGGCCCTGTGCTGGGCTTTTCTACAAGAACTGATGGAGAAGCAGATGCAGCAAGAGGATATTTAGACTATCCACACTGAGAATTTGTGAGACCTATTGAAGAGTTTTGGGCTGGGCAAGGCACACTTTTGCTGATGGGTGCTGCGAAGATCTTGAGATATACACTCTCGCCACGGCCAAGGTGATTCCTTGGTGGGCAGTGGAGCAGTGGTTCTGGACTGATGACCCTCAGAACAGCCTCCGTCCGTGTGCCAGCACTGGCTCCTTCATCCTGAGCAACGTGCTCTAGCAGCAAGGTTTGTTTTGTTTTGTTTTGTTTTGTTTTGTTTTGTTTTGTTTTGTTTGCTTTGGTAGCTGGAAGTCAGCTCTCAGTTGATCAAGCTTTCTATCCCCTGAGAAATCAAATCCATATAAAAAGGTCAACCTCTGTTAAATTCAGACTTTAGTCCTTTCATGTTTCCTTTGCATGGAATAATAGTATCTGTCATTTGTTTGAAGTATGCTTTTTCTTTGTCTGGCTTATTAAGATATATCAGCTTACATGCTCTTGGCTTATAAAATTATTATTTAATGCAGCAAACCTGTGTTAAATAAGTGGCTGGAAAACAGAAATTCTGTCCCTGAGCTTAATTCTGCTGCCTAAAGCAAAAACAAAACGAAACAGGAACGTGGGTGGGTCCTGGGGCTGTGGTGATCCCACCCCCGTGAAGTGCCCTGGAGAGGACACGAAGCCCTGAGGGGAAGGGCTGAGTGATGAGGCCAGCAGGGGGGACTCACTGTGCTTTTCCTTCCTCTGAATACGAAGGTAAGGACTGTAAAAATTCCTCCCTACGTCTCCCTTGTGTTAAGGATGAGGGGGGACCCCCCAAACAAATTTATTTAAAAAATTGTGTATTCTTACATGTTGAAACTTCAGTCACCTTCAAAGTACTCTCCATTTGAGGCAATACACCTATCGAGATGCTTTTTCCATTGTTCAGAAGAGTTTTAGAACTCATCAATTTTGATGCCTTTTAGTACTTCTGCTGTTTTGTGTTTCATCTCTTTCACATTGGCAAAATGTTTCCCTTTGAGGGCTTTTTTCATCCAGGGAATCCAAAAATAATCACTCGGAGCAAAGTTGGGTGAAAAAGGAGGGTGAGGCATGGGGGTCATGCCCTTTTTGATAAAAAACAGCTGAACACTCAGCGCCGTGCGGGCAGGTGTGCTTGTAAATCACCCATTGTGAAATGGGCAAAGTCCTTGAAAGAGTCTTCAAAAAAAAATTCACTGAAGCCAAATGCAGCCTCTTACAAGAATGCCAGCTGGTACTGACACAGGTGGGTTCCTAGAACACCGACCTAGTGGGAGAAGCCTGTACTACAAGGGCCCGCCCTCCAGAAAATAATTTCAGATTTTTTGTGTCCCTC